>CM076578.1:1666642621-1666911955 GCA_034641835.2 Pinus albicaulis | reverse complement strand
CAATTTTATTAAAAAAAACAAAAAATAATCATTATTTTTTAATTCAAGATAATTTCACCAAATAAATCGAACATAACATTAATATGGTGTAATTACTCTTATTTTTATGATCAATATTTAAACTTTTATGAAAAATAATTTTCCCACTTTTTGATTTATTCACGTGACGACGCATATATGTCCTTTTGCAATCACATAAAGTGGTGACACTTCAAAACAAAATCTTTCAATGAATTCATGGCAACTTCCGAGTTCACCAACATGTCGGGTCTGGGTGTAAAGCCAAAGAATAAAGGATCATTAGAAATTTCATATGTGGGGAAAGGATCAAGCCATGATAATTACTCTTACAATCTACATCTAAAGGTATTTAATATGCTCGGAGGTAAAAGATGACGTTTAAAAATCTATAATAATTAAGTCGATAGGTGTATCCCCCTATTGGAAATAGCATCTTTTGTGATTATGCTAATTAATCTTTTTAATCTAATGGTCTAGATTGAAAGATGTCGGTATATTCTGGTCGTCGCCACTAAATCAATGGATGAAATTCAAAAAAGTAACTTCCTTGCATATCTAAATCACGTGTTTAAACCATACTTAAATTAATTTTTTACAAAACATGATTAAAAATTCACTATGCCATTTGCTGACTGCCACCTATCAAGATTAACAAGTGATGGTTCAAACTAAAATGCCACCTAATTGATAGTTCAAATTCTCAAATAAACGTGCGCGCGCCACCTATCAAATAAGCTTTCTCCTTGTTTGTGCAGATTCAAGAATACTATGGCATGGTTTTGCCACTTGGAAGCTGATCCGATTCACCATGGTATGGTGGTGGGCGAGTGGGAGGAGAAGCGGAATTCAAGATCGCTGTCAGACTGTCATCACGATTAAGTTGCCCACTTCGCCAGTGCTTCAGTTGGCCTTCTCTTCTTGTGCGTTACTTAATAAAAAATCTGAAAGGCCCGCGTTGATGCATCAATGCTGTGGATTATGGTAGTCGTTGGCAATTCGGCCAATCCTTCATGGTGCTAATCGCATTACATGTCTTGTTTTTTATTCTACAGTATCGTGGGGCGTGGGTTACAGAGTATCAGTGTGCAAGCAATTATTACAGGTATCTCCTCTTCATTTGCTTTAAAACATTTTATTTTAGATTAATGCAATGCCATATCCTGAATGCTGTCTGTCTGCATAACTAATTTAACCAGATCTTCCATATGTCTCGCAGTATAAACTTTTATTTTATTTTAAAAAGATGTTAGTCCTCTGTCTCGCAGTATAAGCTTTTATTTTATTTTAAGGAGATGTTAGTCCGACTTTTTGTTACTGTTCAATATCATGCAGTCCAACTCTAAGTATGGAAGAATAGGAGAAATTAGAGAAACGTAGCACAATTCCATTGAAAATTTCGTGACACATTGGAAGAATGGGAGAAATTAAAGAAACCTAACACAATTCCATTGAAAATTTCATGATGATTTCAAAGCGAAAAACATAGATAGTCAATATATACAACGACCGTCTATTACATTATTTATATTCAAGTATGTAGTTACGATCAATGAATCTTCAACATGTGAAATCTTGATTAGGGTTGGTTGGTAATGGACGACTTGCTCTCAACGTCAATATTCATCAGATCTCTTAAATTGATAGGATAGATATCGGTCGTGCTTCTGGCAAACAAGTGGTTGAAAATGACGCTAATAGCGTGTTGAGTGGGATGATAATGGTCCCAGTAGACATACCCATTCCTATCTAAGCACAAGTTTGATGGCGGAGTGCAAAGCCCTAAACCATTATAGGGTCCTTGTCCACAGCAAGCGTTCCTGGCATTCGAGAACCCTGCATCAAAATTACATTTATTTTATAATGTGTAAGCACTCTACAATATTGAATTTAAAAAAACAAAGGATCGATGACCAGAAAAATATCTGGAATGAACACTACCGTTCGCCTGAGGGTTGGTGAATACATCCTCAGTCGACGGAACATAGTTACCCATTTTGTAGATCTGACCATTAAACTACGTGTTGAGTTGATCCACTATGGATCTCAGTCCCGTATTGAAAAGCACAATGGCTCGCATTAGCTGTGGAGCACAGTCACCATTTAAGGATATCATTGCCCTCATTCCGGGAGAACAACCCAAAGGACCCGTGTTCAGCACTAGAACCCTGCGGGCTCCCATCTCATAAAAAATATCTGCAAATTCATGAGTTCATACAAGAATTTTGGAATAATAATATTATTAAATTCACCAGAAAACTAAATCCCCCTATTGGAAATAGCATCTTAAATCGACAAAAAAGAAAACCGGCTCTTACTTCTAGATACTTCTTATATTCTAAGATAATGTAGCTACTGTAGCTGGCCAAATTCTACTGCAGGGATCTCAGTGATACAGGAAGAAGATAGTAATTATTGACATAATCATTTCCTCCCAGGGCAATTGTGACTAGCCCCTCGGCAACAAGCCTCTCAGTCGCCTATGATGGCTGCAACTCTATTTTTATACTGTTGGAAGTTTGCGAACTGCTGGGGCATCCTGATTATATTCGCCTGTGCATTCCAAAACGAAAAATCTCGAAACTGTGAATGAAAATTTGTAAATTTTCAAATTTTAACACTAATTCTTAAACCATTTTCATTGATGCAATTCTACATTACCATTTAAACCTTGTAACATTGAATTTATATTCCAAAATGTAACGTTGAGTTTATTGGGCATTTTCATTGTAACAACTCCAAAATATTCCAAATTGTAACATTGAATTAATTTTCATATAAAAATCTCCAATATAATTAAAATTTGTCATTCCAAATTGTAACATTGATTTTTTGGGGGGCATTTCCAAATTGTAACATTGATTTTTTTTTTTGCATTTTTCACTATAACAACCCCAAAATATTATTTCAACAATCTAAACTTTAATATAAATCTTTCCATAAATTTCCACCTTAATCAAAATGCAGATCAGATTAACTATGAGATTCATAAACAATCCTCTTTTCGAATTCTTTTATGTATTGTTTTTATCCAAATTTAATAATTTAATTTTAGCATTTTCTAAATCCATTCAGATTATCAAAATCCCTGTTCTAATTAGGCTATAATTTAGTTTGGAAAATGTTGGGTTTTCTGGCCTGATTTTGAATAAAACTGGTACAACTTTTGAGAAATTACAATTGTTAAATTATAGAATTTGGAGTTAAATCTATTTTTAGCTTCAAAATCATGATTAAAACCCTATCTCGTATCATTTGTATGAATGTGACTACTCTAGAGATCTCTCACCATCAATTACTACGACGTATTTTTTGCGAAATGCCGTCGTTACAGGTTGTTTTGACAAAGACGTCGCCATGAACTATACTGTGGATATTAACATTTCCATGACATTTTTTCCTTTTTTTAGTATATTTCTTGTAATTTTAAGACTCAGTCTATTTAGAAATTTTTTTAAATAACTTCAATTCACAATGTTGTCAAATATTGTATTGTCAAATTCTGACAGAAAAGACAAAAATATTCATAATTAGACTACTCGCTTTCTTAACACTATTACTTTTCTTGAATGAAAGCATTGACATACAATGCTAAGGACTATTAAGTAAACTTCAAACATTTTTCATAAGACCTTATTATGTAAACACCATTTTTTGATGAATAGTTTAAATCTTTCATGCTAGTCTAAAATATGACAAAGATAGGTTAGAATTATAAGTTGAGCTCTGAAGTTTGCATATTATAAGTATTTAAAGTAATTTTAAATTTATTTATATATGTAAAAAAAAACTAAATACAATTACCTAGACAATTTTATAACAAAATTTGAATAAAAAAATCAAAACGTAAAATTGTTCAACATCACCCTTTTCAACATAGTTTTGAATTAGCAGCGGTAATTACACTGAAATGGGGTCCTTGTTTTACACCTATATGCTATAAATGGAGTAATGGGAAGTGGACGTAAAATTGAAATGAATATTTTAATATTTCGACGCGCTTATATTACATTCCATTATTGGCATGCTAACTAGCGTTGGAATTAAAGTTATTAATTAACCACATATTTTTTGATATTCAGACTGGAGTTTGATGAATTAGATAATTTGTTTTGGATAATTTTTTGTTTAAATATAGATATTTTTTTTTGATTTATACATCACTAAATTATTTGGTTGTAAAATCTCAAGATTACTTATAAATTTTAAATATAATTAAATTTCTTATTCAACCATTTATATATAATTATAAAAAAATTAAACTATTATTACGATATAAATTTATTAATCTTTTTATTTTCTTGAATATTATTATCTAGGTTTTATTTTAATTGTTAGGGTTTTGGTTATTATTATTTTGAGTTTATTTTTTATCTATTTCTTCATTAACTTTATATGTTTACCTATTTCAACTTCAACTTGTAGATATAAATTTTTAGATACATAAACTAGCACAATCACATTAATAAATGTGGTCATATATCAATCACATGCACAACCACATTAGTTAACCTAATTACTAGAATAAACATTAATAATACATACTTAATATTAATATTAATATTAATATTGATATTGTTAAATATATAAAAATAATTTTATTATTATTATAAAAAATATACTAATATTATTGTATTTCAATTATAATTAATAATACTAATAATAACTAAAATTGCCATAACTGAAATAAATCTATATGAATTATAATATTAAAATAATATTGATAAATATTTAATAATAAATAATAATAATAATATAAAAATAATTAATACAATAAATTATTATTATCATTAGAAATAATAATAATAATAGTGATTAATTTATATTATTATAGTTAGTTTATTATTTTTATTATAATCAACTTAATATTAATTATTATTACTGCAAATTAATTATTATTATTATTATTATTATTATTATTAATTAATAGATAAATAAATAATAAATATCGATATTGTTAAATATATAATAATAATATTATTATCATTAAAAAATATATTAATATTATTCTATTTCAATTATAATTAATAATAATAATAATATATGAAATATACATAAATGAATGATGAAGATGATGGTGGTAGTTAACGGCCAGTGAGACCAATCTTTGGTTTATCGAACTTAAAGAAAAGAGTTATTTAGTTTCATTTAAGGTTTTATTCCTATGGTCAAAAAGCTTGGAGAGAAGCCTCCCAAGCTCACTATAATTTTGACATCTTAAAAGGCTAGGAAGGTCAGTATTGCAACAAATATTATGATGTAATATATGTAATATTAAACTTATAATAATATATATATATATAATAAATATATAATAATAATATTACAAAAATAACTACTTTAATAAATTATTATTATTATAAATTATTTTTATTATTATTATCAATTTACAATAATAATAGTAGTAGTAGTTGTTGTATAATAATAATAATAATAATAAAAGTTATGGTATATTATTTAATTCAATATATTATTAATTATTATATATTACTATTATTGTTAATAATTTAATAATATTATTAATTGATAATAGCAATAATATTAATTAATAACCATATTTTTAATAATTATTATTATTTAGTAATAATACTTATGAATAAAAAAATTTGGTCATAATCACATACAAAACAATATCATCCACGAGTTTTATAATTCATTTTCGAGATCATATTTTATTCTAATAGTTTATTTTTAATATTATTTTTATTTAAATTATTAATTTTTAATTGATTAAAATGTTAAATAATTATTAAATATTTAAATAATATCCAATAATTTAATTAAATAATAATATTAGCAATAATATTATTAATAATACAATTAATTAATAATTTAAACATATTAATAATGATTCAATTTAATATAGAATAATTAATTCAATTAATTAATCTAATTTATAAAAAATAATTTCATAATAATATTAAATATAAATTAAAAAAACAATATTAAAATAAAACAATATTAAAACATCTGTGGCTTTATAAAATATGGTTGTCAATGGATAATCATGGTTGACCAAGATTGATCATGGATAGCCAAGGTTGATAATGATTGACCATGTTTGAGTCTATAAAACATGGTTGACCATTCATACACAAGGTTGACCATGATTGACCGTGGTTGACCATGTTTGACTTTATAAAACATGGTTAACAATTCTTGACCATGTGTGACCATGTGTGACCATGATTTACCATGATTATCATATTGAGACAATCTTTGTCATATTGTGACGTTGGACCAAGGTTCAGACAATGATTGATTTCCATATTCAGACAATCTTTGTCACAATGCAACGTTTGACCATGGTTGACCATGAATAAGCATGGTTGACCACAATTGATTTGATAAAATATGGTTGACCATGGTTGAATAATATTAAACCCAAAGAACTAGTATTATAAAGAAAAAGTATATAAACCCTAAGGTAAATATTATAAACAATAAAATAAACCCAATGGTTGATATGAAAATCACCCATGGCCAACCATGGTCATAGTTGGTCTAGCGTCGCATTATGACAACAATTGTCTCAATGTTTAAATCAATTCCCTTGGGTTCACCAATTCCTTTGGTTTATAATTTGTTGGGTAATGGTTTTCCCTTGGGTTCACCAATTGCTTTGGTTTATAAAATTAAACCCTTAGGTTTATTAGTTCTTTTGGTTTATAATATGAATAATCGATCAATGTCATCCATGATCAAATGTCACATTCTGACAAATATTGTCTCAATATCATTGTGACAACAATTATTCCCAACAAGGAAATCAATTCCTTGGGTTCACCAATTCCTTTGTTTATAATATTAAAACCCTTCGATTTATTAGTTCTTTTGGTTTATAATATTAAAACCCTTGGGTTTATTAGCTCTTTTGGTTTATAATATGAATAATCATCACGTCATCGATGATCAAATGTCACATTCGACAAATATTGCCTTAACATATAATCACCCATAGCCAACCAAGGTCATATATTTCTGCTCAATTTTCCATTTGCGGCCAACAATTGTCTCAATGTTTAAATCAATTCCCTTGGGTTCACCAATTCCTTTGGTTTATAATTTTTTGGGTAAGGATTTTCCCTTGGGTTCACCACTTGCTTTGGTTTATAATATTAAACCCTTGGGTTTATTATTTTTTTTGGATTATAATATGAATAATCCATCAATGTCATCCATGATCAAATGTCACATTCTGACAAATATTTCCTCAATATGAAAATCACCCATAGCCAACCATAGTCATACTTGGCCCAACGTCGCATTGCGACAACAATTGTCTCAATGTTTAAATCAATTCCCTTGGGTTCACCAATTCCTTTGGTTTATAGTTTTTTGGGTAATGATTTTCCCTTGGGTTCACAACTTTCATTGGTTTATAATATTAAACCCTTGGGTTCACAACTTTCTTTGGTTTATAATATGAATAATCGATAAATGTCATCCATGATCAAATGACACATTATGAGAAACATTATCTCAATATGAAAATCACCCATGGCCAACCATGGTCATAGTTGGTCCAATGTCGCATTGTGACAACAATTGTCTCTATGTTTAAATCAATTCCTTTGGGTTCACCAATTCCTTTGGTTTATAATTTATTGGGTAATGATTTTCCCTTGGGTTCACCACTTGCTTTGGCTTATAATATTAAACCCTTGGGTTTATTAGTTTTTTTGGTTTATAATATGAATAATCGATGAATTTCATCCATGATCAATTTACACATTATGACAAACATTGTCTCAATATGAAAATCACCCATGGTCAACCATGGTCATACTTGCCCCAACGTCGCATTGCGACAACAATTGTCTCAATGTTTAAATCAATTCCCTTGGGTTCACCAATTCCTTTGGTTTATAATTTTTTGGGTAATGATTTTTCCTTGGGTTCACCACTTGCTTTGGTTTATAATATTAAACCCTTGGGTTTATTAGTTTTTTTGGTTTATAATATGAATAATCGATCAATGTCATCCATGATCAAATGACACATTATGAGAAACATTGTCTCAATATGAAAATCACCCATGGCCAACCATGGTCATAGTTGTTCCAACGTCGCATTGTGACAACAATTGTCTCAATGTTTAAATCAATTCCCTTGGGTTCACCAATTCCTTTTGGTTTATAATTTGTTGGGTAATGGTTGTCCCTTGGGTTCACCAATTCCTTTGGTTTATAATATTAAACCCTTGGGTTTATTAGTTTTTTGGTTTATAATATGAATAGTCGATCAATGTCATCCATGATGAAATGTCACATTCTGACAAACATTGTATCAATATGAAAATCACCCTTGGCCAACTATGGTCATATTTGGCCCAACGTCGCATTGCGACAACAATTGTCTCAATGTTTAAATCAATTCCATTGGGTTCACCAATTCCTTTGGTTTATAATTTTTTGGGTAATGATTTTCCCTTGGGTTCACCACTTGCTTTGGTTTATAATATTAAACCCTTGGTTTTATTAGTTTTTTTGGTTTATAATATGAATAATCGATCAATGTCATCCATGATCAAATGACACATTATGAGAAACATTGTCTCAATATGAAAATCACCCATCGCCAACCATGGTCATAGTTGGTCCAACGTCCCATTGTGACAACAATTGTCTTAATTTTTAAATCAATTCCCTTGGGTTCACCAATTCCTTTTGGTTTATAATTTGTTCGGTAATGGTTGTCCCTTGGGTTCACCAATTCCTTTGGTTTATAATATTAAACCCTTGGGTTTATTAGTTTTTTTGGTTTATAATATGAATAATCGATCAATGTCATCCATGATCAAATGTCACATTCTGACAAACATTGTATGAATATGAAAATCACCCATGGCCAACCATGGTCATACTTGGCCCAACGTCGCATTGCGACAACAATTGTCTTAATGTTTAAATCAATTCCCTTGGGTTCACCAATTTCTTTGGTTTATAATTTTTTGGGTAATGATTTTCCCTTGGGTTCACCACTTGCTTTGATTTATAATATTAAACCCTTGGGTTTATTAGTTTTTTTGGTTTATAATATGAATAATCGATCAATGTCATCCATGATCAAATGACACATTATGAGAAAAATTGTCTCAATATGAAAATCACCCATGGCCAACCATGGTCATACTTGGTCCAACGTCGCATTGTGACAACCATTGTCTCAATGTTTAAATCAATTCCCTTGGGTTCACCAATTGCTTTTGGTTTATAATTTGTTGGGTAATGGTTGTCCCTTGGGTTCACCAATTCCTTTGGTTTATAATATTAAACCCTTGGGTTTATTAGTTTTTTTGGTTTATAATATGAATAATCGATCAATGTCATCCATGATCAAATGTCACATTCTCACAAACATTGTATCAATATGAAAATCACCCATGGCCAACCATGGTCATACTTGGCCCAACGTCGCATTGCGACAGCAATTGTCTCAATGTTTAAATCAATTCCCTTGGGTTCACCAATTCCTTTGGTTTATAATTTTTTTGGTAATGGTTGTCCCTTGGGTTCACCACTTTCTTTGGTTTATAATATTAAACCCTTGGGTTTATTAGTTTTTTTGGTTTATAATATGAATAATCGATCAATGTCATCCATGATCAAATGACACATTATGAGAAACATTGTCTCAATATGAAAATCATCCATCGCCAACCATGGTCATAGTTGGTCCAACGTTGCATTGTGACAACCATTGTCTCAATGTTTAAATCTATTCCCTTGGGTTCACCAATTCCTTTTGGTTTATAATTTGTTGGGTAATGGTTGTCCCTTGGGTTCACTAATTCCTTTGGTTTATAATATTAAACCCTTGGGTTTATTAGTTTTTTTTGTTTATAATATGAATAATCGATCGATGTCATCCATGATCAAATGTCGCATTCTAACAAACATTGTATCAATATGAAAATCACCCATGGCCAACCATGGTCATACTTGGCCCAACGTCACATTGCGACAACAATTGTCTCAATGTTTAAATCAATTCCCTTGGGTTCACCAATTCCTTTGGTTTATAATTTTTTGGGTAAGGATTTTCCCTTGGGTTCACCACTTGCTTTGGTTTATAATATTAAACCCTTGGGTTTATTAGTTTTTTTGGTATATAATATGAGTAATTGATCAATGTCATCTATGATCAAATGTCACATTCTGACAAACATTATCTCAATATGAAAATCACCCATGGCCAACCATGGTCATACTTGGCCCAACGTCGCATTGCGACAACAATTGTCTCAATGTTTAAATCAATTCCCTTAGGTTCACCAATTCCTTTGGTTTATAATTTTTTGGGTAAGGATTTTCCCTTCGGTTCACCACTTGCTTTGGTTTATAATATTAAACCCTTGGGTTTATTAGTTTTATTGGTTTATAATATGAATAATCGATCAATGTCATCCATGATCAAATGTCACATTCTGACAAACATTATCTCAATATGAAAATCACCCATGGCCAACCATGGTCATACCTGGCCCAACGTCGCATTGCGACAACAATTGTCTCAATGTTTAAATCAATTCCCTCGGGTTCACTAATTCCTTTGGTTTATAATATTAAACCCTTGGGTTTATTAGTTTTTTTGGTTTATAATATGAATAATCGATCAATGTCATCCATGATGAAATGTCACATTCTGACAAACATTGTATCAATATCAAAATCACCCATGGCCAACCATGGTCATACCTGGTCCAACGTCGCATTGCGCCAACAATTGTCTAAATGTTTAAATCTATTCCCTTGTGTTCACCAATTCCTTTTGGTTTATAATTTGTTGGGTAATGGTTGTCCCTTGGGTTCACCAATTCCTTTGGTTTATAATATTAAACCCTTGGGTTTGTTAGTTTTTTTGGTTAATCATATGAATAATCGATCAATGTCATCCATGATCAAATGTCACATTCTGACAAACATTGTATCAATATCAAAATCGCGCATGGCCAACCATGGTCATACTTGGCCCAACGTCGCATTGTGACAACAATTGTCTCATTGTTTAAATCAATTCCTTTGGGTTCACCAATTCCTTTGGTTTATAATTTATTGGGTAATGATTTTCCGTTGGGTTCACCACTTGCTTTGGTTTATAATATTAAACCCTTGGGTTTATTAGTTTTTTTGGTTTATAATATGAATAATCGATCAATGTCATCCATGATCAATTGTCACATTATGACAAACATTGTCTCAATATGAAAATCACCCATGGCCAACCATGGTCGTACTTGGCCCAACGTCGCATTGCGACAACAACTATCTCAATGTTTAAATCAATTCCCTTGGGTTCACCAATTACTTTGGTTTATAATTTTTTGGGTAATGGTTGTCCCTTGGGTTCACCAATTTCTTTGGTTTATAATATTAAACCCTTGGGTTTATTAGTTTTTTTCTTTTATAATATGAATAATCGATCAATGTCATAGATGATCAAATGTCACATTTCGACAAACATTGTATCAATATGAAAATCACCCATGGCCAACCATGGTCATACTTGGCCCAACGTTGCATTGCGACAACAATAATATTATTAATATATTAGTAAATATTTTTAATATATATTATAGTTTTTAAATATTTTTAATACTATTATAATATTTTAATATTTATTTAGTAATATTAATAATATTATAAAATTACTAATAATCATTATAAATAAATATTTAAATATTTATTAATAATGATTATTAGTAATTTTATAATATTATTAATATATATTATTAATAAATATTTAAATATTTATTACTAATGATTATTAGTAATATTATAATATTATTAATATATAATATATACTATTATAATATTATTAATATATTATTAGTTTTTTTGGTTTATTAATAATATAACCATCTATGATATAAATATATGAATAAATATTAAAATATTATATATTATTTTTATTATTTTTATTATTAACAAATATTATTAATATATATTATATATATTTCAAGTTAATTTATAGTATGTATATAGTTAATATTATTAATATATTTACAAATATTTTTAATATATATTATTAATATTTATTATAATATTAATAATATAAGTAAAATGTTTTTGTATATATTAATAATATTATAATATTAGAGGTGTTCAGCGGCCCGACGCCCTCTAGTACATTACAAAAAGTAATTCAGATACCTACCCTCACAAAACAATCGTGGAAATGTAACCGTATAAGCTTCGCGGCAATTTCGGGAGAGCTAAGGAATGCACTGGTAACCACGGCAAACACAATGGGTTCCGCCACTGGACAAATAGTATTGTAATAGCCCACTGCAAGGTTGTCGGTTACGCCAGCCCACTGAAACTTTGTAATAACCCACTGCAAGGTTGTTTCCAAGGCACAAACTAATACGGTAAAGAGCACAGCCTTACGGCACAAAGCCTTCGCCATTTTGCCTCCCTAAAAACTGACATCATCACAACACCAGAAAATGAAGTTATTTCGATCATTAATTTTCTTACTATATAAAACCCAGAAGCCTCAATCACAAAGCCTGAGAGATTATCTATTGACACAAAAATCCTCCCCAACAGAGAGTTGATCCTTCGCAGAGCTGGTACTCGAAATCCTGTAATGCGAGATAACAGGAGTCAAGTCCCTTAGTGAATACCTGAGAATCATGTATCTGAAGCTAGGTATTTATAGATTTATATCAGTTATTTGTTTCTCTGAATCATGTCAGTTCACTGAAAAGTTCAAATTATATATATTTGTTAAATCTACTACATGGTTTTTTCGAGGTACCTTTTTGGAAAAGTGGGCAGACAAATTTTACCCTTTTCGAGCTAGATGGATGGAGTCGTATGAACGCAGATCAACAAATGGGACGGGATTCGGAGGCAGCGCTGGTCGACGGACAGTGGACGGGAACGGTGACGGGACAAGGGATTGGCGAGTAGCTATCACCACAGTCGGAAAAGGGTAAAATCCTTCTGCCCATTTTTCCAAAAAGTCTCATTAGTAATTTACGCAGTGTCTACTTAAGTAACAGTGTTGGTTTTTTTTTTTTCTCAACGTACAAAATAAAGTGTTTGGATTGCATTTTTAATAGTGGAAATGAATTTAGTGTCATTAAAAAAATCTCAAAATATTCAAAATACATATTTAACTATCATAATTTAGATTTTCAAAAATATTTACCCAAATTTTTTATAATCTCAAAATTTCTGAATTATTCTATGAATTTTCTTAGACTACTGCGTAATTTACGCCCTTTTGTTTTGCATGTGGGAAACATGAATAGTAAAATATATAAATGCACATCGATCAATGATCACATTGTAAGTGACAACGTGCGACTATACACCGTTAATATATAAAATTGGCCCACTGGTCAATCACCGAATATAGAATGGTCAGTGAAAATGCATTGCAGATTCGTAATAAGACAAGATAATGAATTGCCCCTTTGCTCTGCTGCAGCAGCGATGGAGCCCGTCGCGCCATCCTTTGCGTGCTATGGAACATGTGTGAAGACGTCCTCCGGAACTTGTGTGATGACGCCCTCCACGAGGCCCAACTGAACTCCAGCTTGCAGCTTGCAGAGAGCCGTTAGAGGACTATAAATCCACATACACATGCCCTGATCCTTCGTAGTACCAATCTCCCTCTTATTCGAAACTCCGTCGAGCCATCCTTTGCGTGCTATGGAATATGTTCATGACGTCCTTTGGAACATGTCTCATGACGTCCTCCACGAGGCCCAACTATAAATGGCCATACACATGCCATGATCATTCATGCCAGGATCTGTCGACACATCACTCAAAAAAATGTTCAATTAGAAAATTGGTTTTTTTTTAACAAAAAATTTGAATCATGGTATTTTTGTTTGTTTATTTAGAAGTAATTTTTTAATAAAAGCATTTACTATTTATAGGTAAAAGTGTCGCTCATGTTTTAAAGGTTTTCAAGCGGACTTATCTTATTCCCAAGTATGGAGCTTATCTTATGCTTATCTTATGTATTGTCACACTCACATTTTCTCTTAAAAATTTTCCAATGAGGGAATGCAGATATCGCCACAAGTGAAGTTAAAAAAAAAAAAAACAATGCCTTGAATTTAGATGATGAATTGAATATATTGTGATTTTGGGTTAGTAATAGTTGTATTTAATAGCATTCTTACAATAATTTTTTGAAGTGTAGGGTTTTGTACATTTATGATAGTTCATAATTGAAGTTTTTTTTGTCGAGAGTTATATCTTAGATCATACGTATTTTGAATTTAATTCTTACTTTTTGTGTTTTTAAGAGAGACACACCAACCAACTTGTTTGGGAGGGATTCTAATTTAATGCTTATTGTTTGTGTTTCCAAGAAGAAGCCCCAACCATCATGTTATTGTTTGTGTTTCCAAGAAGAAGCCCCAACCATCATGTTATTGTTTGTGTTTCCAAGAAGAAGCCCCAACCATCATGTTAGGGAGGCATTCAAGAAAACAAGCAACGTGGCGTGGGTATTACCAAAGCATGAGGCCAACCCAACTGGGCTTGTCCCTTAACATAGCTACTTGCTTCTAATTTCTCACTCATAGAATTTGCATACGGATTTTATTTTGTAAGACATAAACCACCCAATTGTTGCTTGGGATAGGATGAAAAATCGCAGTACATGTTACGTTGGGGGCTCTGAGGTACATTGCATACTGTAATGCACTAAGACAATGCATATCACACTATTTTCTATCTATGCTTCTCCTAAAGGTGAATATCACACTATTTCTTAGACAATGGTATATACCACTCCAGAAATGGGTTCGTATATCAAAATGATTTTCCATGTCTAAGCACAGTTAACAACTTTATTGTGTAGATATGTCTTTAACTGCTTTCATTGAACCGATGCCTATCATTGAATTTATTGCAAAAGTTTTAAATAAGGATGTGATAACTAGGCCCTTGTCTGATGTTTATCGTACAGAGGTACTAACCTCCACTTCACATCATTTTTAAGATATATTATTTGAGACTAAAGAGTTCTGTTTCTTGACATGTTATTATCGGGGTCTATATGTTGTACTAATAGCTTTCCATTGATAAATGAGGACGAAGTGTGGCATGTGTGACTTCTATGAACCCTCTCTCATCTATAGTAAGGCTTCCATAGCTTGGGGGTATGACCAATTTTCCAATCAATACCATTTATAATATCCAACACCTAATACCCTAAATTTAATGAAGCTCACTAGACCTTTGAAGGAACTTATGGCAACTGATGTCTCACGATTGGTTATTTTATTTTACTATTTTTTTGAATTTTTTTTAACATTCAATTTTCTTGTCTAGAATTGGTTATTTTATTTTACTATCATATTTTTTTAACATTTTATTTTCTTGCCTCACATGCTTCTGTCTCCTACAATAGGCAATACCATTTTTTAATGTAAGCTAAATCTTATGAAGTCACCATTGAATATGTCAATTCGAAACCTTAATTATTTATATGTTTTGTCATTTTGGTTCAAACGACCAATGTTTTAAACCTGTACTAAAGTGGTGGCGGATACTCATATCTCTTAGTGACTATGGCCTTTTGTGTGAATCAGAGTAAAAAATCCTTGATAGGTGTAAAAGTATAAGTGACACACAAGGTAAATGTGCGTAGAAAGTACCGTATCTTTGGATTGACATCAGAACCTACTGAGGAATTGATGTATCTCTTAATATTTTCAGGAAATATTACAAATTAGATTCCATTCCTATATACTTCAGATGCATGTGCCAATAAGTATATGTGATTATTGATGTCATCTGCTTCATATCTATGCCTTATATTTTTGAACTTTGTTCTAGTCTAGAATGATGTAAAGTATCTTCATATTCATTTCCAATTAGATAAAAGATACACATTCTGTACATTGCACATGCTTAAAATTAGTTTCAAAATGTGAGATCTTTCATTACTTAAGTTATAATCACCTCTAAGTTGAAATTTTATGCCTTATGAGTCCAAATTGTCGTGGCTCTCAGTAATCTTGGTTTTTCAAAAATTCCATGTGGATGATAAATCAACAATGAAATCAATAGTTGAATATTTCCGAGAAATGTATGGATTTACAATAGAACATACTCATTTGCATTGTCTTTAGGTGGGAAATGCACAGAAGGAAAACTATCTACCAATGGAGGTTTGAACACCAAAATCTTACGTCTTCGCATTCCTCCAATAAACATGGAGTGTAATGAGGATGAAACTGATGAGCATTCTACAATGTTTACTCAATATCAATTTCTGTTGACCGTCTTCTATTCCTAGACAAGTTATAGGCTTGCAAGAGATTTGAAGGTCAGAGATAATGAAAGTTATTTTACGAGAAACAAATTATTGCTCTTTTAAAAGTTACATTTCCACGGTCCTGAGGAAAGGAAATGAAAATCTTGCACGTTTTGTTTTCTACTGTAAAATCAATTAGGAAGGCTTTGTTTTTTTTCTCAAACAATTGTTGCTTCTACTTTGGTAATTGATATTACATTTTGAATTTGACACTCTATCAAAATATATATATATATATATCATCCTTCAATTGAAAATGTCTAAATGACAAAGGATAACTTATCTTCTACTACTTGACTTAAGAATGGAGAGGATTAGATCATGGGATCATTTTTCCTGTTCCTAACACAAAAGAGAGTGGAATTAAATTGGTTTCTAAAGTGTGACATGTTTAATGAAAACTGTGTATCTAAAAATTACTGATAGACTTGCCTCTATGAAAGCTCAAATTATGCCGGCTCCATGGGTAAATACTAAAACTTAGTTTCTTTGTATGGATTAAACTTGATATGATTTTGATATTGTTAGGAAATCAATCGTAGATATGCTTTCATGAAATCAGTTTTTGAAATCTTTGTAATTTACTCAGTTTGCATATGTAGTTGAAATACCATGACACTAAGAAGGAAAAAGTATGTCTACCACGGGTAGTTCAGTGGAACATGACGAATAACGTAATGACTATCTTCTCTTAAAGATAATTTCCCTATAAGACATATAGGATATATGTTATTCAATAAGGAAATAACCTATTTGTAAACTTTGTACTATTGAAATATTTTATTGTTCGTAAGTTATTAACAAACATTTTCATAGCATGAGATGAAACAGAAAATGTTCAATGGAGGTATAGTTAACCATTGGGCTTGTATCAACATGTCATGGGGCGTTCAATAAAGTGTTGCTCTTGGATTTTGTCACGAGTTGGATCAAATGTGCCAAATATATGGCATGGTAGGAGCATGCGGGCCTTGTTGACGTTTCATATTCCTTTTAGAGTTTGTAACATGATTTATAGTTTATCCTATGTTATACAAAAAAACCTGGAAAAAATGCTCCTAAAATATGTTATTGGTTTATGCCTTCGCCTAGTTGCAGGTATTCAATCTTGAACCTATTATTCCAATCTACATGGCACGACCTAACCATGAAAATGGTATAAAAAGAGCAATGAAAAAACTCAGAGGAAAGGAATTGGAGCTCCTCATAGTCATTCTTCTCGAAAACCATGGATTTATGTATGGTCAATATTTTTTTTACCTTGAGGATTCACTAGTGTTTGTTTATGAATTGAGTTCATTGAATTTAACCCCTGAACTATTAGGAGTAGTCTATAAAGAGACCTTTTGGAGTTTGGTGTGACAAGTTTATGGATGGTTACATAGCATGCTGAAGATGCATGTGGAAGGTTTTTTTATTTTCCGGCAGTGCTTCTTCCGGCAACTCTGACTCATCCTTACATGTTGGAATATTTAAAATTCCAGAACAACAATGGAGAATAAAACTCCCCTTCTTCAACACAGAGAAAATATTAAAAATTTCTTCACTGGAGACAGAGTTTTCAATCTAAAAACTGTTTCATTAAACTTCAAAAACTTGGTTACAAAATCACCTCTGACTGAGGGAATACAAAAAAAACTTTGACTGCTTCAAAACACAGTTCAAAACAAAACTCACACTATCTAAAATTTCACTCTATCTGTGCATTCACAACTCACTGTTGTGTGTTGGAAAAATACTCTGTCTCTTCAAAAATGAATGCACTGCTCTGCAATTCAAATTTTTACACTGTTGTGTGTAAAAATAAAAACTTACAATATCATTTTCTCACACGCCTTTTTCAACTCTTTATATGCCTCAGCAGTTTTACAATATAAAAAAAAAAGCCTATATTAAAATAAAACTTATTTTAAAAACTTAAAACAAAAGTTCCGCCTATACCATATGATGTATATATGGTGTGATGTTAAAATAAAAAAACATAAACCAGTTTTAAACTATTTTGGGCTCCACCATTTCGAAAACCAACGCATATGTAATATATCATATGTTGAGCCATATGTAAATTCTTTTAATATAGCGTTTCAGCAAGCAACCAAAAATCGTTAAGCTTTGCAAACGAACCCTTTATAAAAAATATCCACCAGACTTGAAGATATATTTAACCAATCTGCATAATGATTTCGGGTCACAAAAGACCCCGATGACGTCACCTAAATTGTGACGCGAAATTTCTATTAAATCCACCTTATGAGTTTCCCCGGGTCCGATTTTGGGTAGTCGTACGAAAGAAAATTATGATGCGAAATTTCTCACAAATCCAGCCTAAACTTTTCAGGTTCGGGTTTGCTGTTAAATTTTCTCCGTTTCAAAAAAAATACAGCGATGAAGTTGACTGCTCACTGTTTTTAGCAAGCGGCTCGCGTACAATAACCTGCAGAATAGAAATGGAAAGCGGCTTACTGAACTTTGCACGGCTGAAAGTAATTTTCAACACTCCCCCTTACTTTCAGATGCTGGGTTATCAGTCATACCCAGACATTTCCTCAAAAACTCAAAACTCTTCTGCCCCAGTGGCTTGGTCAGAATGTCTGCAAACTGCTCCTGAGTTCTGCAGTGTTCCAAAACAATTTCACCATTGTTTACCAATTCTCTGATGTAATGAAACTTTGTGTCAATGTGTTTCGTTCTCTTGTGAAACACAGAATTCTTGGATAATGCAATAGCTGAGCTATTGTCACAATAAATCACGGTTCCTTTTACCTGGTCTTGGCACAAAATTCTTAACATCCTCCTCATCCAAATTGCTTGACACGCTGCTGTTATAGCTGCCACATATTCTGCCTCTGCTGTAGACAATGCTACAATGGGCTGTTTTTTAGAAGCCCATGAAATGGCTCCTGAACCCATGTGAAAAACATAACCGGAAGTGCTCTTCTGATCATCTACACTTCCAGCCCAATCACTGTCAGTGTATCCAACTAAATCTGAATTTTCTGAAGCAGTATATAAAATACCAAACCTTTTTGTACCTTTAACATACCTCAGAATTCTCTTCGCTGCTTGCCAATGTGCATCCTTTGGCTTCTCCATGAATCTGGAAATCAAACTAACAACATGCATTATGTCCGGTCTAGTTGCAGTCAAATACATGAGGCTGCCAACTATGCTCTTATACAAGCTAGGATCAAAATCCTTGCTGTTGTCCTCTTTGCTGAGTTTTAATCCCATCACTGTGGGAGTGATTGCTGATTTTCTCTCCTGCATATTAAATATTTCCAGCACTTCATTAACATATTTTTCCTGTGAGATAAAAATCCCATTTTCATCTTGTTCTACTTCTATTCCTAAGAAGTATTTCAACAAACCCATGTCAGTCATTTCAAATTCTTCTTTCATGATTGTTTTCTAATTTTCAATAAGGTAATCATCATTACTTGTGAAAATAACATCATCAACATATAAAACTACAATCAACATTTTTCCATCCTTTTATTTGATGTAGAGGCTGGGTTCTCCCTCACACTTTTCAAATCCATTTTCCAGTAGATAGGAATCTATCCTACTGTACCACGCTCTTGGTGCTTGCTTCAGCCCAAAAGAGCTTTCTTCAACTTACACACTTTGTGCTCTTGGCCTTTATTTTCGTAGCCGAGAGGTTGTTCAATGTAAACCTCTTCCATTAACACTCCATTTAGGAATGCTGACTTCACGTCCATTTGGTAAAATTTCCACTTGTTTTGTGCTGCTATGGACAGCACTGCTCTCACGGTTTCCATTCTTGCAATCGGTGCGAAAGTTTCCTCATAATCTATCCCATGATTTTTCTTATACCCTTTGACGACAAGTCTTGCCTTGTGTCTCTCTATTTTGCCTTCAGCATTACTCTTGGTCTTGTAGACCCATTTAACTCCAATGACATCTTTACCTTTTGGGAGTTCAACCAAATCCCAAGTCTTCTTTCTTTCTATGGAATTAATCTCCTCATCCATAGCTTATATCCATTTCTTATCCTTAATAGCTTCTTCGAAATGAACAGGATCATCAACATGACAATATAAACCAAACAAAGAATTGATGCCTTCATTTGCTGCCTCTTTTGCATAAATGTCATTCAAATTTATGAACTTCTTACCTCTTTCACTAGGTGTAGAAATGCTTGAAGAAGCACTTGAATTTCCTCCTTGTGGTGTGCTTGGAGAAGAACTCTCATTTCTCCTCAAGGGTGTCTCTTGTTGCTCTTGTGTTGGTGCTACTATTTGGGGATGTATTTCAGCCAACTCATCATCATTCTCATCATGAGATAAACAGTGTTTAACATTCATTGTTTTCTCTATGCTTCCATCCCAAGCTTCCTCCTCAATAAACTGAACATCTCTGCTCACAATAAACTTCTTGGTGGATGGGTTATATAACCTGTAGGCCTTGGACTCCTCACTGTATCCAATGAAAATACATTTCTCCCCCTTGCTGTCCAACTTCTTCCTTAGCTGATCCGGAATGTGTGCATAAGCCACACATCCAAAAACCTTCATATGTGTGACACTTTGCTTTGTGCCACTCCATGCCTCTTCCGGCACTTTGTTCATCACTACTTTTGTAGGGCACCTATTCAAAATGTATGCTGCACAATGTACAGCTTCAGCCCAATAATCATTAGGCAGATGCTTTGCCTTTAACATACTCCTCACCATGTCCATTATGGTTCTATTCTTCCTTTCGGCTACTCCATTTTGCTGCGGAGTATATCTAGTTGTAAATTGCTTTTGAATACCATTTTCTCTACAAAAACGTAGAAAATCTTTAGAGATATACTCACCTTCTCTATCAGTCCTTAGGACTTTGATGTGCAGCCCACTTTGGTTTTCCACAAGTGCTTTGAAATTGCAGAATTTTTCAAACACTTCACTTTTATTTTTCAAAAAGTAATCCCAAGTTTTTCTTGTAAAATCATCTATGAATGTTAACATGTAGTGGCTGCTAGCAAGCGATGGAGTTTGCATCGGTCCACACAAATCTGAGTGGACAATCTCTAAGGGTGCCTTTGCCCTTATGCTTTTCCTGGAAGGAAAACTTTCTCTGTGTTGTTTCCCCAAGATACAACCTTCACAAAGGCTGTCCGACTTCTCTATCAATGGTAAATCTCTTACCATTCCTTTTCTGTTCAACAAATTAAGACCTCCAAAGTTGAGATGTCCAAATCTCAAGTGCCACAACCAATTTTCATCTTTTGGTTCGCTTTGGATAGCCTCTTTTGCCACTGCTGCTGTCTTTTCTTCATTCTTCAAGTCTGCTCTCATTCTAAGAGGGAACATCCTGTTCCTTGTCATCTTCACTTCAGTAATACATTGTTTGTTGGGTGGTTTGTCCATAATGGTACAAACATCATCCTCAAAAAATACATTATATCCCTTTTGAACAAGTTGTCCAATACTTAAGAGGTTACACTTCATTCCTGGAACATAATACACATCTGCTATGGATTTCTTTGCACCTTTCCTTGTTAAAACATTTACATTTCCTTTTCCCATAACAGAGACTTTTCTATCAATTCCTAGTGTGAATTGTGACTTCACACTCTCATCTAATATAGAAAACATTGCTAAGTTTCCTGTCATATGGTTACTGCAACCGGAGTCTAGAAACCATAAATCCTCACTTTTTTCTTCAGCCATATTACAAGCTAAAAACAAATTATCTTGGCTGATATTTTCTCTAGTGAAATTTGCACTAGTTCTACTTCCCATATCATGTTGCTTCTTTCTACATTCATTAGCATAATGACCATATTTTTTGCAATAGTGACATTGGACATTGGACTTATCATACCTCTGTCCTTGAGCATTCTGCTGGCCACTTTGCTGGCTGCTGCCTTGACCTTGATGCTGATTTGGATTGCTGCCCCTTCCTTGAGCATTTGCTGGACTGTTCCTTCCACCTCTGTTTTGGCTTCTGCCTCTTCCTCTTTTGTTTCCTCTGCCTTTCCCTCTCCCTCTTCCGAAAGACATCTGGGTCTTAAAGGCATGTTCCAGAGATGAGTTTTCACTCCTACCCAATCTCTGCTCATGAGTCATCAGTGATGCATGTAGCTCATCCACTATGAACTTTGTGAGATCCTTAGTCTCCTCTATGGTGATGACAATCACATCGAATCTTGAGGGTAGACTCCTCAAGAGTTTTTCCACAATCCTCTTATCTTCAAGAGTCTCTCCATGAGATCTTATTTGTGTGACCATTCCAATCACATGAGTTAAGAATGAGTCAATAGTATCTGACTCTTTCATACATAGAGTCTCAAAGTCTCTCCTCAGCAACTGAAGTTTTGCTGTCTTCACTTTTTCCATGCCTTGATAGGCTGTCTTGAGAGTTTCCCATGCTTCTCTGGATCTCTTGGCTGCTGTTATCCTTGGAAACACACTCTCATGCACTGCTTGATACAATAAGAAGAGAGCCTTGGAGTCTTTCTTCTTATTGCTCATTAGCAACTCTCTTTTTGCCTGAGTTAAATCTTCAAACTCTTCTTCATTTTCTGGCTCTTCAAAGCCTTCCTCAACAAATTCCCATAAGTCTTGGGAGACAAATAAAGCTCTCATAGTTATTGACCAGTAGTCATAATTTTTCCCATTAAATATTGGGAGATGGATATTTCCCATACCCATACCAGTGCTGGATCCAGCCATTCTGCACTCTTAACTATGATTCAAAAACACTTGACTGTGTATTCAAAATAACTTGATTGTTCTGCAACAGTAACACAACAACTGTATAGAGAAATACCTTGAAGTCTTTTTGGTTGAGTCTTCACTCTGCTGGAGAAGCTGCTGCAACAAAGAACTCCTTTCCTTCAGCTTTTTTGATCTTCAAAGAGCCTGGACTAGCTCTGATACCATGTTGGAATATTTAAAATTCCAGAACAACAATGGAGAATAAAACTCCCCTTCTTCAACACAGAGAAAATATTAAAAATTTCTTCAGTGGAGATAGAGTTTTCACTCTAAAAAATGTTTCATTAAAATTCAAAAACTTGGTTACAAAATCACCTCTGACTGAGGGAATACAAAAAAAACTTTGACTGCTTCAAGACACAGTTCAAAACAAAACTCACACTCTCTAAAATTTCACTCTATCTGTGCATTCACAACTCACTGCTGTGTGTTGGAAAAATACTCTGTCTCTTCAAAAATGAATGCACTGCTGTGAAATTCAAATTTTTACACTACTGTGTGTAAAAATAAAAACTTACAATATCATTTTCTCACAGGCCTTTTTCAACTCTTTATATGCCTCAGCACTTTTACAATATTAAAAAAAAAACTATATTAAAAAAAAACTTATTTTAAAAGCTTAAAACAAAAGTTCTGCCTATACCATATGATGTATATATGGTGTGATGTTAAAATAAAAAAACATAAACCAGTTTTAAATTGTTTTGGGTTCCACCATTTCGAAAACCAACGCATATGTAATATATCATATGTTGAACCATATGTAAATTCTTTTAATACAGCGTTTCAGCAATCAACCAAAAATCGTTAAGATTTGCAAACGAACCCTTTAAAAAAATTATCCGCTGGACTTGAAGATATATTTAACCAATCTACATAATGATTTCGGGTCACAAAAGACCCCGCTGACGTCACCTAAATTGTGACGCGAAATTTCTATTAAATCCACCTTATGAGTTTTCCCGGGTCCGATTTTGGGCAGTCGTACGAAAGAAAATTGTGATGCAAAATTTCTCACAAATCCAGCCTAAACTTTTCAGGTCCGAGTTTGCTGTTAAATTTTCTCCGTTTCAAAAAAAATACAGCGATGAAGTTGACTGCTCACTGTTTTTAGCAAGCGGCTTGCATACAATAACCTGCAGAATAGAAATCGAAAGCGGCTTACTGAACTTTGCACAGCTGAAAGTAATTTTCAACATTACATGCATTCAATGCCAGGTCGATGTCGAAAATTTGAAATTTCAAACGCTAATCCTCCCGCCTTCAAGCTAAAGGGTTGTGGCCAGTGTTTTTCTTGCATTCTCGCCATCCAATCCTCGTCTTCCTCGAGAAAAACTCTTGGAATGCCATTTGAGATGGCGCTGGAGGATTCCGACCAGGCCCTTGGGATAGATTCTAGCAATATCAAAGCACTCTACAGGATAGATTCCAACAATCTAAAAGCACTCAAAGCACTCTACAGGAAAGGGCCTCTGATTGGGCTCAAGCATTATGCAGCAGCATGCGAACATTTGGAGAAATCCAACGAGGCCAACCCCGGCCATATGGAATACAAGACATGCTTCGCCAAGCCAAGACTTTGTACTCCTAGAGCCGGAATGGCAAGTATGAAATCTTGGACTACCTGCTCAGATGCGAGTCTTCTACTCAGGAAGTGGCCGATTTTACTGGCCCGATAGAGATTAATATGACCAAAGACAGCCATGGCCAAGGACTCTACTCCACCCAAGAAATAAGGTTTGGGTAGCTCTTGCTAGTAAGCAACGCTGTCGGAATTGCTTGTGAAAGCGACTCTACCGCTGTGTATCATGTGGACAACAGGATTGAATTGATTTATATGGGAATTTTTTGTGATTGAAGCATCAAAAATAATTTTGAATAAGACCAGAATCATTTTAACATGTTCTATTCCTTTTTTGAGACATCGATGCCTGATTTGATATGGAAATTGTTTGGCATCGAAGCATTTTGTTATATTGATTAATGCTTTATTAGTCCCTGCCTTCTGCCGGACTGTAGCGTTAGGTTGCGCGTTTACTCTATATTAAGTTAGTTGACTGATTCATTTAAGCAATGTTTTTAAATAATATTCTATTAAAAAATACTTATCCCAAGTTTCAAGTCTGAAGTTTTATTGCCCGAGTGCTAAATTTACGAATCCAAAAGAAGGTTTTATCCAAAGTTTGTAAAAGCAGATTCAAGTTTGAAAAAACCCGTTCACTTTTTTTTTCAAAGTTTAAAAACCGCTATCCGTTTTTATCAATTGGAATTGGAATAATTTAAACACTACTATTTGGTCTTGCCACCTATTTCCACCAATTTCTACCATGGAAGGTTGGTGCTTTGCCACCAATTCCTACCATGCAATGCTGGTGTTTATCCAAATAGCTAATGGCATGTTATCCAACTAACTTTTTGTTCCGCGAACAAAATTATTGCACGAACTAGCTAATCTCACGCTATCAGCTAGCTTATTGCTCCGAGGAAAAACTCATTTTCCTGCAGTATAATGGCATGTTATCCAACTAACTTCTTGTTTCACGGAAAAAATTATTGCACGGACTAGCTAATCTCACGCTATCAGCTAGCTTGTTGCTTTGAGGACAAATTCATTTATTATGGTGTAGGAAAATGTTCACTCAATTTATATAGGCAAACTAGCTGGTGAACAGGTTATGTCTTGACCTTGTCAATGTTAGTAATACTACAGGAAAATATTCACTCAAGTTATATAGGAAAACTAGGCAAACTAGCTGGTGAACAGGTTATGTCTTGACCTTGTCAATGTTAGTTTATAATATCTCTTAGCAGAGAGATGCAAGAATTAGACAATAGTAACTTAGTGTGCAGAATTCTAACCAAATCAAACAAACTAAATTTTTTTAGCAATATATATTTAATTAGTTACCTTGTTAAATTTCAATCATTCAATTTATTTGATTCAATGATTTTGTTATATATGAGTTTATTCATATTTCACTACATCTTTGTTTTTCCTTTTCAGTGGAGATATAGAAAGGTACCGAGATATAGAAAGAGGTCAGGGGACCTTTATGACAATAGAAAAATGAATATGAGGGCTTTTCCCTATGGGTAATTGTAATTATCCAAGAATACACTTGGGAAAAAAGCCCTATCTCTAAATTTTTTCATAACCATAAGGAGATCTGGAATAGTAGGGGTGGTGAATGTTCAATCAATTCATATAGGCAAGCTCGCTGGTGAGCACTGCAGGTCTCGACCTTGTAAATGTTAGTTTATAATAGCTCTCGGTAGGGAGATGGGAGAATTAGACAACATTAACTTAATGTGCAGAATTCTAACCAAATCAAACAAACTGTGAATTTTTAGCATTACATATTTAATTAGTTACCTTTTTAAATTTTAGTCATTCAATTTCTTTGATTAGATGATTTTGATATGCATGATTTTATTCATATTTCAGTGCATTTATGTTTTTCCTTTTCATTGGAGAAATAGAAAGGTCTGGGGACATTTATGACAATAGAAAAATGAAAATGATGGCTTTAGCTTAAATGGGTCACTGTCATTATCCAATAATACACTTGGGAAAAAACTCTCTCTCCAAAATTTTTCATAACCATAAACAAATGTGGAATAGCAGGGGTGGCAAATATTCAGTCAATTCATATAGTCAAGCTCGTTGGTCAGTAGGTCATGTTTCGACCTTGTAAATGTTAGTTTATAAAGAATCTAAGTAGGGAGATATGAGAATTAGACAATAATAACTTAATGTGTAGAATTCTAAGCAACTAAAATAAAATTAGACAGTAATAACTTAATGTGAAAAATTCTAACCAAATCAAATAAAATGTAAATTTTTAGCATTATATATTTAATTACTTACTTTTTAAAATTTCTACCATTCAGTTTATTTGATTGGATGATTTTGATATACATGAATTTATTCATATTTCACTGCATCTCTGTTTTTCCTTTTAAGTGGAAATATTGAAAGTTCAGGGGACATTTATGACAATAGAAAAATGAAAATGAAGGTTTTCCCCTAATAGTCACTGTAATTATCTAAGAATACACTTAGGAAAAAGCCCACTACCCAAAAATTTTCATAACCATAATTAGATGTGGAATATTACGGGTGCCGAATGGAGAAAAACAT
Organism: Pinus albicaulis; assembly: GCA_034641835.2. Classification (NCBI taxonomy): domain Eukaryota; kingdom Viridiplantae; phylum Streptophyta; class Pinopsida; order Pinales; family Pinaceae; genus Pinus; species Pinus albicaulis. Next base: position 1,666,884,775 of record CM076578.1, on the reverse strand, counting down.
ACAAATAAGAGGGAACCAACAAATTGGGGAATGAAATAGTACTGAAGCAAGTAAGCATTCGAGTGAGTATCGTACCTTTTTAAGTTCCAAACTTGTGACTTTTTACTGTCTATAAGAAGCTTTTCACATGCACTTGAATAGATAATTAATCACTATATGGAACTTTTTGAAAAATTGCAGAATGGATAAACACTAAAGCACGTGTTCGAGTGAGTATATCTTGAAGTTCTGAAATTGTGACTTTTTACTTTCTGGAAGAAGCTCTCCACTTGCATTTGAATTTCCTATTAGTTAGTATATAGAACATCTTTAAAAACTACATAAACTGAGGAACATAAAATAAATCTATAGTAGACTAATGATACAATTTGAGAAAAGTTTGAAAGACAAACCATCATCATGCCATTGATATTTGCATTGAGTAGAACAGGAAAGGCTTTCCTAAATCCCTGTCTGTGGTATTGTTTTTATATTAAAAACAATTAACATAGAAAGGATTCAAGAAAGCCTTTCCGGTTCTAGAAATTTCTCTTAAACAAACTTTACACCTGATACATGTTTGAGAGTATCATATATTCAACCTTAAGGATATTTTTGCAAGCGTGATTTATTAGCAAATGGCGGCTTGTATTTGATGCAATTTTTACTCCAATAGCCATGATTTTCTTGACAATCTTAGAAATTATTTGTTGCAATTATTTTATTGACAATTTTAGAACTTATTTGTTGTAATTTTTAGTCCAATAGCCATAATTTTCTTGATAATTTTAGAGCTTATCGTTCTTCATGTAGACCTTATCATTCTTCATCTGAACCTTCATGTGGGAAAGTAAATAGAGAATACATGCAATCGCAGAGGTCATTCATCTTCGTGTCTTAGTCCAAATCGAAGGAAGATGATGAGGTGGGAACAGATGGAATCTTCTTGTCTTGAAGGCAAATGACACGATGGGGATAGATGGAATTTTTCTTGGTTAATGGCATCTAGGTAGTGAACAATATGCCTTATAAATGCAAGAGGGGTCCACATGTGGCAGGATCCATGTCTGGGTGGTATATTTTTTTTGCATTAACGTATTCCTGAACATTATATGTATATGCAGCTGCATGTTGGAAATACTCCCAACCACTGCCATAAATAAAACTGGCAGCAACCCACACTTACATTGAATTTTTTTTGCAGGGAAGGAAAAAGCTCAGGATTAAAATTTGCCAATTTTTTTTCTGCTTCACACAATCTCCACAATGTTCAGAAGACAGAGTCAAACCATCGCTCTATGTTTAATTTCCTTTCTCGTTGTATACTTCGTTTTTCCCGCATATCACAGCCTGCAAGTTTTAAGCCTTTCCCCTCAAGACGTCACCAAAAATTATATCTCCACCGATGCGATTTGGTGGGACCCATCATAACTTACTGGGTTACCAAAACCGCATGTAAACCCTTGTTATCGCCTTTTCGCACGTCCCGCTGTTTACTGCGTCGCATACTGCACTTCGCACATCTTAGCGTTTAATTTTTAGGCCCCGCACAAAACTTGCGATGTTGCGATGCGACATCGTCATCGTACATCGCAAATCTTAAATATCGCACTTTGCATGATTTACCGTTTACCTTTTTAGCGCCCACATTTCGCACTTCTCACATTTTCCAACTTACCTTTTTAGCGCCCGTATTTCGCATTTCACACTTTTTATGACTTACCTTTAAGCACCCACAAGTTATTTTGTTTATGTTGCGATGAAATTGCAAATCGCATGTCGCAAGCTTAAGAGAATAGCGCTTCACAACTTATTTAAGCTGCAATGTGATGTGATCGGATATCGAATACCGCAAACTCAAATGGATAACACCCGCAAGTTAAACGATTTAAGTTTTGATGTGATCGTGCCATCGCACATCGCAATCGCAAGAAACTAAGTTTTCTCGTATGCGCAGAGTTAAAGTTAAAATCGCCAAAATGTGATTTGCGATGAGGGCGTAGATGCGATGTGGTTTCAAAGTCGAAACCCATAAAATTTCAAGTCCGACAATTTGTGTTTTGTACGCAATTTCGTCTATAAATAAAAAAACAGAGCGGAAGGACGTTTTGGTTGTTATACGTCCATTATAGCATTGAATAACATTAATTTTATAGGCTCCGCCATTTTGTATTAAAAAGAATGTAATTTTCATATGCTTACATAGTTGAATGAAAAAAGAATTTCCTCTGTTGTGTGTTGTCGCTCTGTCTGTGTGTGATTTTACTTCCGCGTTTTGCATTCTCTATGTTGAAAGGGGGAAACACATCCATTTTTTGTTTATTTTGATTTTCCAACATGGTATCAGAGCAGGTCTAGGCTCTTAGTGAAAGAACGAGCTCTAAACTGAAGAAGCTAAAGGTTATTTTGAGCAGTGAGAAAGCGTTTTACACAAGAAAAAGGTTTTGTTTACACAGTCAAGATGTGAGTAGCAGGCACAAGCTTGACTAATCCACAACTACCATAGTTCAATGGAAAAAATTATGATTATTGGGCCATTACAATGAAGGCCCTATTTGCTTCACAAGATATTTGGGAGCTAGTGGAAAATGGTTTCCAAGAACCAGCAGATGCAGCAACATACAATTCTTTGACACAAGAAGAAAGAGATTTGTTAAGAGATAATAAGAAGAAGGACTCCAAAGCCCTCTTCTTTTTCCCAAGGGTTGCAGTAGCAATGAAGTCCAAGGAGGCATGGGATATCCTCCAGACATACTATCGAGGCATGGAAAAGGTGAAGACAACAAAACTTCAAATGCTGAGAAGATATTTTGGAACTATTTGTATGAAAGTGTCTGATAATATAGACTCATTCTTTACATAGGTGAAAGGTAATTTAGGTATTTATTGATCTTTTTCTCCAAACTCTCTTGTATATCTTCTAGTGTTAACATTTATGTATGCATATTGTGTATACTCGGGTCCAACACTGCTAGCAATAGAAAAAATGTTTTAATATTGAAAAAAGTAGGAATCAATTACCAAAAGGAAGGAACGGCAAGTAAACTACATAATAATATTAAATAAATGGAAGAGTAAAGAGACACAAAGTAGTGGAGAGACAACAAGTCAAAAATTGTATTAATATATCCTAAAAAACAACTCTAAATTGTACATAAAGTAAAGTATATATATATATATATATATATATATATATATATATATATATATATATATATATATATATAACTAAAATAGTTTAACGATCTCAACTGACTTTACCAGACTAACTCAGTCAATCGACTCGACTAGAGAGTCAGCCGAATTACAATACTTTATTTATTGTCTCGACTTGAATGGGCTAGTTGACTAAGTCCACTAGCCCCTAGAACAACATGGCAAGTGCAACACTGAAAAGGAAGACACCAATAATTGATTTTCTAAGTCCAAGATAAAGATTACAAGTTTAGTTGAATTTCCTCGAAGAGGTCACCACTCACATCCACTTCTACATGCATCTATATCCAGAGATGGTCCACGTAGCATTCCCAATTATATTTCAATTGAAGGAAGTGACCAATTCCCCCCGCCAACAAACATGATCATTTATTTTTGGAATCTAAGGTTCTGTGATCCATCATATAAATTAGTAAAATTCTTTCGGTGATAATCACATGCAGTGGAATGTGGTCGATGCGTTTCGAACCAACTAGTGTGGTTCATCATCAGGACTATGTGAGAGATCAGATTCAGACATTAAGTATAAATAGATGTAGAAATGGATAAACTAGCAGTTAGGATAATAGAAGACCAAAGGGATGTTAGTTTTTAGATATTATGGTAGCATGAGACATGTGTTCTAGTCTATAATGTGTTAGAGAGACTAAGGAACACAAGATCTCCAAAACCCAGAAAAGGTTTCCGGAGAAAACACCTAGATACCCCTCAATTAAGTTAATTGATATTTTATTAAAAAGCTACTAAGTATAACTTAGGAAAATTGATTAAATTATGCGTATTAATTGAGGAAATTAACATGCTCTAGAGACTTCTAGAAAAGGATTGGATGAAACCTAAAATGATATTATCCATCGATAAAAATTATATATTAATCGTTGATGCTTCAACGAGATATTATAAGAGCAAGTCGATGGGGTGGAGATAGACACAATTGAGGAGTGAGTTGTCTTGGAAAATGGATCTACCCAATTCACAAATTTATTGAGGGTATAGTTCAAGCCAGAGGTAGAGCATCAAAGTGAGGAAGAAACAGCATGGGAAGAGGATTCTAGAGGATTTTCTAAAGGTTTCTTGAATGTTGAATTGACAAGAGCTATGAGGAAAAATTATTAGTATAAAGGGCCACAAAAGCCTATGTGAATTGTTAGAAACCCTAGTGCGAGTTGCTAAAGGAACCACAAATCAGCAGTTAGAGGCCTGAAATATTTTCGTAAGGTGGTGCGAGTAGTTTTCAGTGACATAGGGAGGCATGGCAACTCACTTGGATTCAATATGCAGGCAGTGAAAATTTCCCAGGGCCAACAATGTGAATTCTAGGTAGTAGTATGAGCAGCTAGTGTGGGATGCGAGCAGGCCAAAAGGGGCCGAATAGATTTACAAACGAGATCCTTTATCTCCATATTATTTTGGCCAGATATTTGCTGGAGTATTAATATTTTGGAATCCATTTTATTGTATTCTCAAATGTGTTTCGTAATAATAAAATAAACCCTCATCTGCTACACTTATTTTCCCTTCAAGGTTTTTCTAGGGACAGCGAGTCAAAAATAATTGTGTCAATTTCTATGTGGGAATTCATTTCTTAGTTCCTGAATTTTACTTCCCAACATATTTCCATTGTGAAGAATGCATAAGTGGTTTAATCATTATTTGTTGGAAACAAATAAACTACTAATAATTAGAAGATTAAACTCCTTTTGGTTCATTTGTGGAAATTTCACATGGTATCAAAGGATTATTGATCAGATAAGAGGCTCAGAAGCGAAATATCGTGAGATTGTGTAGTTTCAGAGGGAGATGTGAGGCATGGGATCTAGATCCATGTAGCTCAGGCCAGGGGTGTGAATTGTTGGGCATAAATTGATTTCCAAAGGCAGAGTGTAGGAAAAAGTTCAATTTGCTCAAAAGAAGAGTTTGCAGGTAGTGTGTTTGTCGGTAAGCAGTTCTAATGAGTATATTAGTTGATTCGTTGAGTAGACCTAGGCATAGAAGATTTACAACAAGGGTTGTAGTTGGAGATCTGCGCAGGGCATGAGGAGAAAAGCACACAAAGGACGTTTCTAGAATTTCTCAGAAGGTATCGAGTTTTCGGGAGGAGATCACATTTGCTAGTACATGAATAAATTTGTGTATTCCAGATCGAGTGTGAGTAGCAGCAGGAAGGCCAAGCAGGAAGGAAAATGAGTTTTCCAACACTAAAAATGAGGTTTTATGAAAGAAATTGACATACCTTTGACATTGTATATGTGAGCTCTTGTTAGAGAGGAACTTCTTCCATGGTATTTCATGCACATGACAGTTCTTCAAAATTTAATGCTAATTGTATAATTTTATAAATTATGAAAATAATTATGGCCTAGAAATTATGAGTTCATGTATTAATGTAGGGTTTAAGGTCTTAACATAATCAACCATTTTCTTTTCTTTTATATTGTAGATCTTGATTTATGCTAATGTAATATATATATATATATATATATATATATATATATTACAAGGTAATAAAAAGCTATAGTAGGAGCAAAGGGTATATATATTTTAATATTATGATATATATTAATTTTATAGTATTTTGAAAATAATGATTATATACATGAACATTTAAAAATCTTAACATAATCATGTAATAAAACTCTTTAAGACCTTAAATAATTCCAAAAACATTTAGAAAGATAGAAAGTTATGGCAAAATTGCTTAACTAATTTCTTATATTTTAGAAAAAATGCATACCCATTATTAGCATATCCAAGTTATTTGAAATTCAATTTTAATTATTTATTTTTTAGTGAAAGTATTTCTTGTCATTTATGCATTTACCTTTCTCGTCACTTATGCATTTACTAGCTTGTTTTAGGACTAGGTTTTGTATGATGATCTTGGCAGTTTGAATTGCAAAAATAATTTAAGAGTTTTGATGCTTTTGTAGACTGATGCCTATTGATGTTTACCAACCATTTAATTTATATGGCTAATCTAGTCTACAAACTTTAATAATTTAGTGAAATATTCACCAAAAGTTTACTGGATTTTATAATTTAGTGAATGAATTAGCTATAAGTTATATCAACATATTATGTTGTTGATAAAATAGCCTTCAAAATTTTCTATATTCAATGGGGATTCATCCAACTATTATACTTATCAAAGCTTAGAAATTGTTGTTAAGTTTTTTCCTCATATTTTTCTTGTAGTGCAGTTAGTGAATTTGAAATATTTCTATAACATGAGACTTGAAATTGGCATACAAAAATTTAACAAGCCCAATATAAATTTAGCAAATCTTAAAATTATAATTCATATTTATATATTTTTAAATAAAAACTTTTATGTGCTCCAAAAAGCTATTAAAAATCGTTTGAAGAGAATGTTTTCAAGTTTGTATACATAGTGTCACTACGACAAGTCCCAAGTGTTCTTTATAAATTTTTATCTCATATGTAAAATGACTATATTAAAGTAATGGTCAAACTTTGATTTTTTTAGTTGGTATAATCATATGTTGGGTTTGAATGAACATTTATTTTTTCAAAGTATTGTTGAACTTTATTGTTTACACATTCATGTTTGTAAACAAAAAGGTTTCTTGTGAAGCATAGATACTAGGAGAAGATAAGATTGCTAATGGATTTAACTTAATGTTTCTCTTGAATAAAAATGTGTGGGATTTGTTTAATTTGACAGAAATTAAGGTATTTAACTGAATGTTTCTTTTGAATAAAAATGTGTGGGAATTGTTTAATTTGACACAAATTAAGGTTATACCACTTACACAGTGAAGTGGTAATATCATTCTTGTATAAGGAGTTGAGGATTGCATCGTTTGGTAGCTCGATTGTTAAATATGGTTTAATCTCTTTAGCTCATATCTTTAAGGAAATGATAAATACATTGCATCTAAAAGTTAACTTGTTTTTTATAACCATGGAATTAGGTGTTAGTGCCATAGATTTATGTTGTAGGATGACGCTAATGACGAATTGAGTTAGTAAACTTTTAATTAGACAGGTGTGTAGATCACAAATTGAGTTAGTAAGTAAAATTTGAAATAAGAAAGTGTGTAGATCACAAATTGAATTTAAGTAAACTTTGAAATAGGAAAGTGTGTAGATCACAAATTGAATTAGTAAGTAAACTTTGAAATGAGGAAGTGTTTATCACTTATAGAATGTTGTAAAGACAATAATACATTTTTAAAATGAAAGCCATAAAGTATTGTAAATATTCATAAGAGTGGAGTTTGAAGGTTATATGATATACACACATCTATCTAAGTGATGTGAGCAGATTCAATGTTGTGTATGGCATGTTATATTAGTTATTATTTGATGATATAATTTTTTGAGATATGGAATGACTTTGTTGAGTGTATATTTGATGATATAATAATATTTATTTCCAAACCACATTGACTAATGTGGTCTTCAATCTACGATTACGCTTCGTCATAGTGCCATTGGCGTTGGGTCGTGGATGAGACGATTTTGAAATCACTAATACATAACAGAATATCTGAGAAAAAAAGGAAGCGGCATATCACACAGCTTAGCGATTTAGCTTACATGGTAGAGCGCTCACTTTGCATGCAAGAAGTACGGGGTTCGATACCCCGCATCTCCATTCCATTTCACAAATTTAACAAACCATGTTTTGTCATCCAACACGCAAACGCAAAATCCAAAAAAATTGAACGGACGAATTGAACGACATGTCAATTTGAAAAAACACGTAAGGTTGGGAGCGTGTTCGATTCAATTTTGACCCACGAGCTTCCAAAGCGTACAGCAAAGTTAAACAGAGGGTTTTTGAAACTCCCAATTTAATAAAACGTTGGCTGAAGTTGTTGAAATATTAAAGTCACCTGTCGTGCTTCTGGGCAGGAAGAAAACGAGTACACAGAGGCAGCAGAATTTTGAGTGCACAGCACTCTGCATTGAAGAAGAATGGAGATGAACTTACTCCTGATGGGCCATAGCCACGGATTGCAGAAGAATTAACTCAGTGGTGGGCAGAGCCATTTTTTTTGTCTACGGAAGAACAGAGATTAGCTTTACGGAGGAGCAGATTGAGTTAAGACAGTCATTTCGGGCTTTAAAGCCCTCAACAACCAAAGTTATTTTGAAAACAGTGTCTTGTTGATGAAGAGGATGAGATGCGATGCGATCTAATCGCAATCACAAATCATGGTTCATATAAGTTTTATAACTCATATGTCTTGCAGATGTGAAGTCGTGATGCGATGCGATTCAATCGCAAATCGCAATCGCAATATAAATGATCCGAAGATCTAAGTGTCTTGTTGATATGGCAGTAGTTCCTGTTCCACAATGGAACGACCGTATATAAAACATACACAACCCGAAACATATATAACCGCCCGTATATGCAGGCCCGTGGGTCCACTTGACCACGTGCGAGACACTCGAATGGAATCGCTTGGTTTCACCGCAAGACTCAACGGGAGAATATAAAGAGACTCCCGACAGTTGGGAATTCCCGATTGTATTATATTGCATATTTTATGTGCCAATCGCATCCGATGCGCAATCCAATCGTAATCGGAGTTTTGTTGTTTGGTCGTATGATTAAATGAAGTGGACCCGATGATATTATATGCCACAGTTGAATGGGCAATCACATCCGGTTGTCCAATCGCAATCGGAAACTCTTAAGTGTTGGGCCCGATTGCACCGTTGAAATTGGCTAATCTGATCCTGGGAACAGCGTAGCATAAGCTCTAATCGCATCCATTTTTTGGATCATGACCTGAATATTTTAATGAGGTCCGATCGCACTTGTTTAAAGTTCGGACCCGATTGCTATATGAGCCATGTTTTATATGACCATCGCATCCGGTTGGTCAATCGTAATCAGAACTTTTTTTCAATGGTGCGATTGTTTGTTTAAATCGCGGACCCGATTGTTTTATACATTGAATTTAAATGTTTTGACCGTGCGTTAAAATCAGGGCCCGCATGTATTTAATTTTAAATAGACTTTGTTTAAAGTCTTATATAGATATATGTAAAGTTTTTTTTTATATGCGGTATATAAAAGCCAAAAGGCCCGCAAGCCTGTGTAATGGTAATTTGCATTCGCACGGCAGCGCGGAGTGAAAATACACAGCAGTGTGTTGTTTTTTAGAGACAGAGTATTGTTTTGAGAGAACAGAGAGATCTGTGCACTGCGTCTGAGGCAGTCACCACTTTTTTTATCCCTCTGTTAAGAGGAAGACTTGTATAAGTTTTTTAAAGAAATATAAGTTGTTTTAAAAGTCTTGGAAACTCTGTCTCCTGTTGGAAAGATTTTTTTTTAATCTCTCTGTGTTGTGAAGTGGAGCTTATTCTCTCCACTGTTTGCTTGAAATTCTCAAAATTAACATGCATGAGGCTTGTGTTTTGAAGATTTCAAAGAAGCTAAGAAGAAGACCGGTTGCGCGTGTTCTTAAAATGAATATGAAAGCCCAACAGAGGTCAAAGTTCAAAAGATTTCTCAAAGATATAATAGGTTGATCTCATTTAAAAAGGGAGTTTGTTCTTTCAAAGAGTGACAAGTTTTTTAAAGTCCAGTTCATTTTAAGAAGCAATGGACCAAGCACGCTATGAGTCTTGAAGCGTTCACCTTGAAGCGCTTTAATGGAAAGAACTATGATTATTGGGCCATTACCATGAGAGCCACGTTTGTCTCACAAGACTTGTGGGAACTAGTAGAAGATGGTTTCACAGAACCAGCTGATGAGCAGGCTTTCAATGCCTTAACTCAAGCAGAGAAAAATGTATTGAAGAATAATAGGAAGAAAGATGCTAAAGCCCTCTTCTGTTTGTATCAAGATGTAAATGAGAGTGTGTTTCCAAGGATAACAGCAGCTAAGAAATCCAAGGAGGCATGGGAAACTCTGAAAGTAGCCTATCAAGGTATGGAGAAAGTTAAAACAGCAAAGCTTCAGTTGATGAGAAGATATTTTGAAACTCTTTGCATGAAAGAGTTAGACAGTGTTGACACATTTTTCACACATGTGATTGGGATTGTAAATCAGATAAGATCCCATGGAGAAACTCTTGAAGATAGAAGGATTGTGGAGAAACTTTTGAGATGATTACCCTCAAAGTTTGATGTTATTGTAACCACCATAGAAGAGACCAAAAATCTCTCACAGTTCACAGTGGATGAACTTCATGCCTCGCTGATAACTCATGAATAGAGATTGAGAAGAGATGAACACTCATCTCTTGAGCATGCCTTCAAGACCCAGATGCCTTCAGGAAGAGGAAGAGGTCAAAGAAAAGGAAGAGGAAGAGGCAGAAGCCAGAATAGAGGTGGAAGGAATAGCCCTTCACATTCTCACGGAAGGGGCAACAGTCAAAGTCAGAGCCACGACCAACACAATAGCCAGCAAGGTGGACATGAACACCAACATGCTCATGGACAAAGGTATGACAAATCCAATGTCCAGTGTCATTATTGCAAGAACATGGGCACCATGCCAATGAATGTAGAGTAAGCAAAATGACATGAAAAATAAGCAGAATGCTAATGTAGCAAAAGAAGAAAAGAACCCAAGTAATGTGTTGTTAACATGTAATGTAGCACAAGATAGAGCAGATGATGTTTGGTTCTTAGATTCTGGATGTAGTAATCATATGACTGGTAACAAAGCAATGTTTGCTAATCTTGATGAAGAAATTAAATCAGAAGTAACCACAGGGACTGATACTAAGATCTCTGTCAAAGGGAAAGGCAGAGTGAGTATTAGAGCAAGGAATGTGGAGCAAAAATTTGTCCCTGATGTGTATTATGTTCCAAGTCTAAAATGTAATCTTTTGAGCGTTGGGTAGCTCATAAACAAAGGTTACAATGTTATATTCAAAGATGTTGTGTGCACCATAAAAGATATTCCTCCAAGTAAGAAAATTATTGCTGAAATTCAAATGACCAGCAATAGAATGTTTCCAATCAAGCTCAACACTAACTTGAAGGGAAAAGGAAAGAATGTAGCAGCCGTAACACAAGAAGCCTTCCAGAAGGAAGAGAAAGATGAAAATTGGTTATGGCATCTGAGATTTGGATATCTCAATTTTGGAGGATTGAATTTTCTGCACAGAAAAGGAATGGTAAGAGGTTTACCACTAATAGAGAAGCCTGACAACCTATGTGAAGGCTGCATCTTGGGAAAGCAACACAGAGAAAACTTTCCTTCAGGGAAAAGCATAAGGGCGAAAGCACCTTTGGAAATAATCCACTCAGATTTATGTGGGCCGATGCAAATAGCATCTGTTTCGGGCAGCAATTACATGCTGACTTTCATTGATGATTTCACACGAAAAGTGTGGGTTTATTTCTTAAAATATAAGAGTGAAGTCTTTCTGAAATTTCGTCATTTTAAAGCTCTTGTAGAGAAACAGACCGGACTTCACATTAAAGTCCTCAGAACAGATAGAGGAGGAGAATATATATCAAAGGAATTTCTGCGTTTTTGCAGAGAGAATGGCATACACAAGCAATTTACCACCAGGTACACGCCGCAACAGAATGGAGTGGCTGAAAGGAAGAATTGAACCATAATGGAGATGGTGAGAAGTATGCTAAAGGCGAAACACTTACCGAATGAGTATTGGGCAGAAGCATAAAACCGTGTTGTATATATTTTGAATAGATTCCCTACAAAAGCAGTGATGAACAAAGTTCCAGAAGAAGCATGGAGTGGCAGAAAACAGGGAGTCACCCACATGAGAGTTTTTGGGTGCATGGCATATGCACACATTCCAGACAAATTGAGAAAGAAGTTGGATAGTAAGGGGGGGAAGTGCATTTTCCTTGGATATTGTGAAGATTCCAAAGGATACAGACTGTATAACCCATCCACAAAGAAGTTTGTAATTAGCAGAGATGTGCAATTCATCGAAGAGGAAGCGTGGGATGGAAGCATTGAGAAAACAATCAATGTCAAAAACTGTTTATCTCATGATGAAGATGATGTAGATGTGGTTGAGATTAATAACCCATCCATTGCACAACCTCCAGCACCGCAAGGTCAGCAAGGGACGCCTCAAGCAGCAGTAAGAACACCCTTGAGAAGAAGCGGCAGTGGTTCACCGAGTACACCACAAGGAGCAGAATCGAGTGCTTCATCAAGCACGGCTACACCAAGTGAAAGAGGAACAAGATTTAGAAGCCTTAGAGAAATCTATGAGCAAGGAGAAGCAGATGAAGGTATGAATTCCTTATTTGCTTTGTATTGTCAAGTTGATGATCCTATTCATTTTGAAGATGCTATTAAAGATAGAAAATGGATAGAATCTATGGATGAAGAAATTAAAGCCATAGAGAAGAATAGAACATGGGAGTTGGTTGATCTACCGGAAGGTAAAGAAGTCATTGGAGTTAAATGGGTATACAAGACCAAAAGCAATGCTGAAGGAAAAATAGAAAGACACAAGGCCAGACTTGTTGTCAAAGGATATAAGCAGAAGCAAGGGATTGATTATGAAGAAAATTTTGCACCAGTTGCAAGAATGGAGACGGTAAGAGCAGTGCTGTCCATAGCAGCAAAAAATAAATGGAAAGTATATCAAATGGATGTAAAATCCGCATTTTTAAATGGAGTTTTAATGGAAGAGGTATATGTGGAACAACCTCTTGGATATGAGAAGAAAGGCCAAGAGCATAAGGTCTGTAAATTGAAGAAAGCTCTTTATGGGTTGAAACAAGCACCAAGATCATGGTACAGCAGAATAGATTCTTATCTATTGGAGAATGGATTTGAAAAGTGTGAGGGAGAACCCACCCTCTACATCAAAGAAAAGGATGGTAAGTTATTGATTATTGTCTTATATGTTGATGATTTAATTTTTACAGGTAATGATGATTACCTTGTTGAAAATTTTAAAATAGTCATGAAAGATGAATTTGAAATGACTGACATGGGTTTATTAAGATACTTCTTGGGAATAGAAGTGGAGCAAGGTGAAAAAGGAATTTTTATTTCTCAAGCAAAGTATGTGAATCAAGTTCTAGAAAGATTTAACATGCAAGAGTGCAAAGCTGCAATCACTCCCACAGTAATGGGATTAAAACTCAGTAGAGAGGACAGCAGCAAGGATGTCGATCCAATTTTATATAAAAGCATAGTTGGCAGCCTCATGTATTTGACTGCAACTAGGCCGGATATTATGCATGTTGTTAGTTTAATTTCCAGATTTATGGAAAAGCCAAAAGAAGCACATTGGCAAGCAGCAAAGAGAATTTTGAGGTATGTGAAAGGAACAAAAGGATTTGGTATTTTATATACTACTTCAGAAAATTCAGAATTAGTTGGATACACTGACAGTGATTGGGCTGGAAGTGTAGATGATCGGAAAAGCACTTCCGGTTATATTTTTCATATGGGTTCAGGAGCCATTTCATGGGCTTCCAAGAAACAGCCTATTGTAGCATTATCTACAGCAGAGGCAGAATATGTGGCAGCTACAGCAGCAGCGTGTCAAGCAATTTGGATGAGAAGGATGTTGAGAAGTTTGTGCCAAGAACAGGTAAAGGGCACTGTGATTTATTGTGACAATAGGTCATCTATTGCATTGTCAAAGAATTTCTGTGTTTCATAAAAGAACAAAGAACATAGACACAAAGTATCATTATATCAGAGAATTGGTGAATAATGGTGAAGTTATTTTACAGCATTGTAAAACAGAGGAACAATATGAATATATTTTAACTAAACCATTGGGACAGAAAACATTTGAATTTCTAAGAGAATGTCTGGGTATGATGGATAACCCAGCAGCTGACTTTAAGGGGGAGTGTTGAAATATTAAAGTCACCTGCCATGCCTTTGGGCAGGAAGAAAACAAGTACACAGAGGCAGCAGAATTTTGAGTGCACAACACTCTGCATTGAAGAAGAATGGAGAAGAATTTACTCCTGATGGGCCGCAGCCACGGATTGCAGAAGAATTAACTCAATGATGGGCAGAGCCGTTTTTGTCTACGGAAGAACAGAGATTAGCTTTACGGAGGGGAAGATCGAGTTAAGACAGTCATTTCAGGCTTTAAAGCCCTCAACAACCAAAGTTATTTTTTGAAGCAGTGTCTTGTTGATGAAGAGGATGAGATGCGATGCGATCTAATCATAATCGCAAATCATGGTTCATATAAGTTTTATAACTCAAATGTCTTGCAGATGTGAAGTCGCGATGCGATGCGATTTAATCGCAAATCGCAATCGCAATATAAATGATCCGAAGATCTAAGTGTCTTGTTGATATGGCAGAGTTACGCAATGGAACGGCTATATATAAAACATACAACCGAAACATATATAAATCGCCCTCCCGTATAGCAGAGGCCCGTGGGTCCACTTGACCATGTGGCGACACCTGAATGGAATCGCTTGGTTTCAATCGCAAGACTCAATCGGAGGGAATATGTTATGACTCCCGATTGAAGTCCCGGACCCGATTGTATTATACACCATATTTTATGCGCCAATCACATCCGATAATCCAATCGCAATCGGCGTTTTGTTGTTTGGTCGTGCGATTGGAATGGCAGACCCGATGATTTTATATGCCACAGTTGAATGGGCAATCGCATCCGGTTGTCCAATCGCAATCTGAAACTCTTAAGTGTTGGGCCCGATTGCACCGTTGAAAGTGGCGGACCCGATCCAGGAATAGGTCGGAGTTAATAAGTCGAATCGCATCCGTTTTTGATCGGCAATCGGAACATTTTTGAATGAGGTCCGATCGCACTTGTTTAAGGTTCGGACCCGATTGCTATATGAGGCATGTTTTATATGACCATCGCATCCGATTGGTCAATCGCATTCGGAACTTTTGTTTGGTGCGATTGTTTGTTTAAATCGCGGACCCGATTGTGTTATACATTGAATTTAAATGTTTTGACCGTGCGTTCAAAGCAGGGCCCGCATGTATTTAATTTTAAATAGACTTTGTTTAAAGTCTTATATAGATATATGTAAAGTTTTTTATATGTGGCATATAAAAGCCAAAAGGCCTGCAAGCCTGTGTAATTGTAATTTGCATTCGCATAGCAGCGTGGAGTGAAAATACACAGCAGTGTGTTGTTTTTTTGGGAGACAGAGTACTGTTTTGAAAGAACAGAGAGTTCTGTGCACTGCGTCTGAAGCAGTCACCACTTTTGTTATCCCTCTGTTAAGAGGAAGACTTGTATAAGTTTTTTTTTAAAGAAATAGAAGTTATTTTAAAAGTCTGGGAAACCCTGTCTCCTGTTAGAAAGATTTTTTTTAATCTCTCTGTGTTGTGAAGTGGAGCTTATTCTCTCCACTGTTTGCTTGGAATTCTCAAAATTCCAACAGAAGTGTGCTGAAAGAAATGAGACGGAAGTTTCAAAATCCCTAATCTAATAAAACGGAAGAATTGATCCTGGTTTTAAGCAATAGGAGGTTTCGAAACACTCAATGAATTCCCATATAATATGGGATTTGGTGAGGTGAAAGCACTGATCATTGTTTTAAGGGAGGTTTGAAAACCGGACAATTCCAAAAAAGTATACTAATAATTACACTCAACAGAATTGGAGATGTGGGGTATCGATCCCCATACCTCTCACATGCTAAGCGAGCGCTCTACCATCTGAGCTACATCCCCGTATAAAATGTGGAATTGTTATATTTGATCTGCTGTCCTGATCCCATTGGGAAAACATGCTATTGGTATTCGGATAAACAAGCCATTTCCGATTACCAAGAAGCCAGAGTTCGGAAGGCAGGAATGGTAAATGAGGGACGGCAGCAACAAGAACATGCTCTTTTTCCGTTCTCGCAGACCGAATATGTTCCATTTTGAAGCAATCATCCCTATGCCTTCATCAAATGAGTTCAGTCTTACAATATCCTGAATACGGTTAACGTCCACTTGCAAAATTTCATTTTCTACTTCTTGTCCCACAAGGATTTGATTGTCCGTCTTAAGCAGATCTATGGCAGGAACATGAAGGTTGCTGGGCGTAGAGGAATCGAATAAACTATAAAGTTTACGGAGCAATCTCTGCGATTTCCTTGCAGCACAGACTACGCGGCCACGAGTTCCTCTTGAGAGGTGGAATTCAATTCACGCCTGTTGTCCACATGATACACGGCGATAGAGTCGCTTTCACAAGCAACTGCGACAGCGTTGCTTACCAGCAAGAGCTGCCCGGACCTGATTTCTTGGGTGGAGTAGAGTCCTCGGCCACGGCCGTCTTTGGTCATCTTAATCTCTACCGGGCCAGTAAAATCGGCCACTTCCTGAGTAGAAGACCCGCGTTCGAGAAGGTAGTCCAAGATGTCATACTTGCCATTCCGGCTCTGGGAGTACAGAGTCTTTGCTTGGCGAAGCGGGTCTTGTATTTCCATCTGGCCAGGGCTGGCCTCATTGGCTTTCTCCAAACATTGGCATGCCGCTGCATAATGCTTGAGACCAATCAGAGCGCGCCCTTTCCTGTAGAGTGCTTTGAGTGCTTTGAGATTGCTGGAATCTATCCCAAGGGCCTGGTCGGAATCCTCCAGCGCCAGCTCAAATGGCGTTCCAAGAGTTTTTATAGAGGAAGACGAGGATTGGATGGCGAGGATGCGAGAAAAACACTGCCCGCAACCCTTTAGTTTGAAGGCGGGAAGATAGCGTTTGAAATTTCAAATTTTCGACATCGACCTGGCATTGAATGCGTGTAAGGACGAGTCAGAGTTGACCGCAGAAGCGCTGCCGGAAAATCAAGAAACCTTCCACATGCATCTTCACCATGCTATGTAACCATCCATAAACTTGTCACGTCAAACTCCAAAAGGTCGCATTATAGACTACTCCGAACTATTTAGTGTTGCAGATTTGTGAGTAGAATGAGTACTTTTGGTTAGTGGTTCTAATAGTTTTTTCAATGCTTGCAGTTTTTTCACACAAGATTGATATGTAGATGGATAATGTGGAGTGCTGAGCAAAGTCAAAATAACATAGAAGAATCATATCTTACCATGATTTCCTAGAAGTTTAAATGTGTAGGAAATAGAAATAATCATTGTTTATATATATTCGATTTCTAAAATTTGTAATCAAATGAAAATAATAATTACAATAAACCAAAATACAATGCATAATATTTACCCAATTAAAACCTAGAGATCAAAAATAGATGCACCCAACAAAAACTTGTCATGCATCAGGATAATGGTGAACAAATAACTTTTTTCTATTTCGTTTTCCTGGAATATGGTAATCCAGTCTTTGTATTCAAAATTGCAATTTTTTTATGGATTCGGCATCTGATAAAATTTCTTCTGCATAATTTGATTAAAAAGGGAAGCTCATTGGTCCATTGTAAACATCCGACTGAAAATAATTGTCAAAAAAATTGATAAAGTTGTTTAATTTTCATGCAACTTGCGTGGAATTGAGTCACATTAATGGAGGAAAAATAGTTCGGTATTGACATGGGCATTGTTATTTTAATGAAGGAAAATAAATTGAATAATGACATAGGCAATATATAGTATGGTTTTATATTATGGTGTACATTAATTGTTGACAAATTGTTATATTATGGTGTACATTAATTGTTGACAAATTGTATTGAATCAATTATAGTTATCATAGTTGCATTTTTTTTCATACTTATTGTGAAAAATATTTTAAGACACGTTCTTTTTTATAGTTTTTCTTTTAAATTAATTGTTGACATTTTAAATTTTTTCTTTGTTCTAGAAGTTGTAGGCCTTTTTGCAGCACTAAAAATGGGTATAAATGGGTATACATGAGGGTGTTGAAGTTAGTGTCTTTGGATATTTCACAAAAATATTTTCTAAACTACCATTTGAGTTTGTACTAGACATTGCTAGGAATCTTCCAAGGCAAGGAAAGTGATAATAAAAAAACACTAAAAGTGTACACATTTTTCAAGTGAGCATTACTTCATTTATTTTATTCCAGTAAGTATCTTTTGAAAATGGTTGAGTAATGATATAAAACTTTCCATTAGTTTATTCTTAACAAGAAGAAGGATGGTTTGTTTTTTTTTCTCCAAGAAATGATTAACTTCCCATAAAAAAGCTAGTGATAGGGACCTCTCTCCAACTTCAGCGCAGAGAGAAGAATCGCTGAGGTTAGTGTTCAAGGATTTGAATAACTGCCTAGGGGTTTCTCTCGCATATTTATTTTCCATTAATTAGAAATCTTTTTGTTGGTAGATGAAACAGCTAAATATCCATTGTGTTGATATTGTACGCGATGCACAAAATATTGAGATTTAGTCATTCAAAATGGAAATAAAAATTATTAATTTATATTTGTGTGGCCTCCAAATTTCAATTATATAATATGAGTTTCTGATTGAAGCGAAAATCAACGGATGTTTGGAATCCATTATGAGTTTTAGTTTCAGAATTAAAATTCACCACTATGAAATGCTCGCCGACATGCGAGAGTTGGACGAAGATTATATCGGCTCTCTCGAACCACATCAAGTATTTTTTTCCGAGCATTTATTGGTTCATTGCTAAATATTCCAGGTGTATTAGGCAACCCACCAACGTTTTATTATCCAAATGCAATATATTTACATGAATCAAATTCTGTCGACGATGTATCAGAAATAAAATACCCAAATCTTGTTTCTCCAATAGACGTATCTTCGGTGATAAGAAATACTCTGGGGGTAGTTCTCTGTGAGTAAACATTAACATTGGCAGGTTAATGAACGTAAGCAATACTTTGGGAGTAGTTCTCTCTAAATAAAACTTAACATTGGGAGGAGCAACCCATACCAATTTCACCCCTCAAATATAATCCTTATTGTCCCTCATTTTTTAATGAACTTTCTATATAAACTCATATTGAAAAGTTTCCCTACCTACATATGTAACCAGTAAAGACTGAAAGATCGTAATATTCATATATTGAAACTCAGTTTTATTGATCCATGCTCTTTACTTGATTTCTTCTTTGTCTATCTTTTTTTTTTTTTTGAAGGTACCAAAGCTGAAACATTGATAATTGGTATCCTCTGCTTCAGTAACCTAGCCTTTGCCAATGGCACATATTGTTCTCTATTATTTTCTTCCCCATCCGTAGAAGTTTGCAACCGTTGATTATTGGTAGTTTCATTTTTTATAGAAGAATATATTGATTCTTTATCTTGCTACCACTCACAGTGTATTGAGATCAAGGTATCTTACTACCACCCACAGTGTGGCGCCCCCACTGTTTTCAATAGGATAGGAAATACTAATATGACAAGGACTTACTACAACACAACGTTGCCTCCGAAGTGGTGTTTCCAGGGCCCAAAAAAAAGTTGACAGCATTGTCAGCCAATCACTCTACATTCAGACAACCAATTGAGTGCAACCTAAACTAGAGGTCACCAGAAGAACATGGCAAGGTCACAAATGCACCATAATACAATTCACTATGGTTTCCCCACATTCCTATCAGCTAGTTAATTCCCAAAGCAATCGCCTCCTTAAATAACTAGGCAATCAAGTATAACATCTTAAAAGAGATGACGTTTGAATTTTTTCTTCCCCCTAACAACTTATACAAGTTGAAATGAGGCTTAAGCACAAAATACATGTGTCATAAATAAGGTCAAAAGAAATTTGAGGTAAATCCCTTTTATCTTTTTCACATAGGTAACTCCTAGGGTCATTTTCCAGGCATTTCACATTCCCCTAGGTCCCCTTGCACAAAAATTTCCTAGAGTGCTACTATGACGATGAGGTAGTGAAAGAGTCGTCATTGAGGGATACACCAAAGGAGAGAATGCAAAGTATTGCTATGCAGGTGAGATAGTTCTGGAACAGTCATGTAGGGGAAACGCCAATAGAGCGAGACGAAACCGGTAGCCAACTTTTATTTTTGTAATATTTATTAGGATCAGCTACCAGCTAGTATAGGTAGACCTATCTAATTTGTTTTGTTGCTAAACTGCAAAATTTAGCACAAAATGGAGCTACTCGGCAAGGTTGTGGCTTACACGAAACAAATTGTTAATTTTCTATTGGCTTTCAGTTTTTTTTAAACACAATAGGACCCTTATAGTTGTAGGATGGAATATTCAAAATATTTAGTTTTCTTGCAGTGCTATATAAAAATATTTGAGTATTTGACAGCCTTTCAAACAGAGGTTTGTTGGAAAAAAAGGTATTTATGGATATTAATGTGTACCAAAACTGCCATTGGAATATTTCTATTATATCTCACACACAGAAATGTTGGAAGACTATTTTGTTCTTAAGGAGGGTACAAGCCCGCCAATCAAATTCGATGTGTAATGTATTGACCAATCTCTTTTAGTCCTGTAGACATTTTTAAGTGGATTCTCTTTTTTAACTGTGATACTATCGTTAAATACATAGTTTCGTTAGATAACCTTTTAGAATGATTGGATTTTAGCCTTTTGGTAAGGAAGTGAAATTATTTGTTCTTTCACTATTACTATCCAGAACTTCATTATTATTCCTTAAAATATCCTTCTTCGATTACTAAATTTTTCGCAAACTATCTGGCCATGTTAGAATGGTTAAGTGTTTCCAATGACATTGGTATGCATGTGATCTAGTTATCCACACTAAGATATTCACTGTAAATGTGAGCATTTTGTTTACTTCTGGTCTCCAACCATTTTTGTTTCTTTGAACTTTTGCGGTTGTTTCACATGAATTTATAATGGAGTATTGATGTTTTTGCATCTTAATTTTACTTTTATTCTATAACACCTAAACCAATTCTAGATACAAATTATTCCAATGAATGGTTACTAAATGGATCTGTGGTTATGAAAATATTGATTACATGACATTTGCCTGATTTAGTAAAAGACATTGATTTTCTATTTTTGAAGGAGGAATAATTTGTGTAGTATGACCATATTATATTCAATTCGAAGAATAATTTTACTATTAGAAAATGTGAAGTGGTTGTCCACTTAGTTGTGGCCCACTCAAATAAATGTGTAGTGGTTGACCACTTAGTTTGTTGAATTCTTAGTTAAACTGAGAGGGGGGGGGGGTGAATCAGTTTAACACATATATGAGCTTTTTAAAATTTTCATCAGCTAATTTACAACTTACTTTTATAATCAACCTTAGTACATGAACAGTCTTAATATGATGTGTCAAGTATTAAATTAATGTGACTTCAAACTTATTATGAGAGCAGCAAACATTAAACAAATTTGGTAAATCATCTCAGTACACAGACAACACAGATAGAGACAGTAGATTTAAGTGGAAACCCATAAAGGGATAAAACCACATCTTATTATTGTTGTGATGCAAAGGCAAGCTACAACTCCCTCTCACCATTGTTTTTCCGCAGACACCGACATACAGGAGGAACCAACCTCAATTATGCAAGCTACAACTTGCAAGGAAGCTCCAACTCCCTTCAATTTTCTACAGGCACCAACCTACAAGAGGCTCCAACCTCAGTCAGCTACAACTGACAGCCATCAAGCTTCAACTTGATAGGGAAGCTCCAACTTCCTCAATTTATCAACCAGAATGTTTGTTGATTTACCTCAGATATCAGCTTTGATCTGTAGCATCTCTTTCTGCTCTTCTTTTCTTTATCTTCTCTGCCTCAGTCTTCTATACTCTGCATTCTCTATATTTACTCTCTCTCTCTCTTTTTTCATATCAAGATGCTATTATTTATATAGATTTCTTGATGACTGTTTATTTTCCTTTAGGAATTCGAAATGGATAATCATACCTCTTGATTTTCTACCTTCTCATTTCTTTTCAGCTCACTCAGAAAAATATAACTGTAGGTACTAACTTTAATATTACAGTGGAAATTTTGTTCTCTTCCAGAGACTTGCCAATGCATCACAAACAACAAAAATCAAAACCATTTACATTCAATTACAATGAAAACTCTAACTCACTCATTCAACCTCTTGGCTTGTTGCGCATTTGTATTTTCTTTGACTATGTCTTTGTCCCTTTCGGCTCTGTTTGTTTCCTTATTCACTGTCACAAGGTAACGGCCATCTGTCATACATATGTAACTGTGCTTTTTATATCAAGCTAATTGATTCTCGGCACAATAATAAAAAGGCGTTTTGATATGTGCATTGTCGTGGTGTAACTACTATGTATCTGTAACAACGCCTTTTATATATAACAGAACTTCAGCTCTCGGCATAATAGTAAAAGCCTGTTTAACATATAAAATGCCCTTTCGGGCCCACCATCCAAACTTTGTTTTGTGCTCCGATGCGATGAGTCTCCTCTGATGATTTCCGATTGCGATTACACCCTTTTCGATTGTTCCGATGTGATTAATCGCAATCGCAAACTTCATTGGTATGTTCCATTGCTCAGCCTTCGTGCCAATGCGATGGCCCCACACTATATATATATATATATATATATATATATATATATATATATGTTCTCCAACGGAATGTAAAGACCCATGAATTCACTTTGGCGAATGCCCAGCACGCACCTCATTTTCTATAGGTTTCGACTTTAGCACAATATATAAATATATCACCATGTATGCATATTCCCTGATTCAAGCATTATAAACATTAATATAAGGGATCAATTCCATTTAATCAATAGAATATCATATATTCGGGCCCACTTGCCACGCTTTCCGATGCTATACATTACTCCTCGACTTCTTCCGATTGCGATTGATCACAATCGCAATTTCCATTTGAATGTCTCGACATTCTAATGCTCCGATGCTCTGATTCGATGAATCACTGTTTATCGGAACTCAAATATGTATGATTTGCAGTTTATATGCCCATTAGGTCCGGGCTTCAATCGCAATCGTAACTTTTGGTTGCATGTTCCGATATGCCTATACTCCGATGCTCCGATGCGATTAGGCTGGAATTCAAATACGTGTTAATCACAGTTTATATGCCCATCGGGTCCAGGCTTCAATCGCAATCGCAACTTTTAGTTGCATATGATCCGTAGCCAACCTTTTTTCGATGCGATTGATGAGGGTCCCACCATATAAGGCTTTTTCTTTTGATAGAACCTTTGGTTCTTTAGATCTCGCACTACATATAAAATGTATATTCTTTTACCTTTATAAATATATGTAAGGCGCATCATATGTATCTCACTACATATATATATAAGCTTTCGCTTCTGTCTTTAGTATATCCTCCAACTGGGGTAGCGATTCTCAGAATTTTATGAAGGGGGGGTGTCCCACTATACTTATATAAAGTGTTGCATATATATATATCTATATATATATATATATATATATATATATATATATATATGTATGTATGTGTACTTTTCCGCTTCAACCTTTAATGTATCTTTCGGCTAGGGTAAAGATTCTTGGAATTTTCTGCTCGCACTGTATCTGCCTCTGCTGTTCAACCATTTCATCTTTTCCTGTTTGATAACGGCTCTGCCTCTAGCTCTTCCTATGCCTCTGCCTTTCTGCCTCTGCCTTTGATGTGCCTCTGCTACTTTGCCTTTTCATCTGCTGCCTCTACCTTTCTGCCTCTGCCTCTACTACTCAACCGTTTCATCTCTTCCTCTGTATTCGCTGCCTCTACTGCTCGACCTCTACCTCAACTACTCTCTGTAAATATTACCTGTTGTCTTCTGTTGCTGTTCTTTGCCTGTCTCTACATCTGCTGCCTTCTTTGCCATCAATGACAATATTTCCAACAGTCTCCCCCTTTGGCATTGATGGCAATACACTTTCTCTGTTTGCCTTTTAGGATCCTTTCTCCTGTTGCTTGCTCTTCCTCCCCCTACATCAATGGCAAGGGGTTGCACATCTCGTAGTGTAGATTCTATCCTTTAATTCTTTGATCCCGAGGACCTATTTCATGCTTCCTTTGCTGGTTGATCTTCCCCTCGAATGATATTTTCGTTTTTTTTCTCCCCCTGAAACTGTGCTCTTTCTTCATATTAGAGAGTAGCATCTACAAATACTACCCCTAGTCTATTTCTCAAATATTCAAATGGTTCTCTAGCAAGCGGTTTGGTAAATATATCTGTTGTATGTTCTTTTGTTGGTACATACTCCAGTTTTACTATCCAGTACTTATCGGAGAAAAATTATGCCAATTCTGGGATATGTTTAGTTTTTGGGTAAACCTGAGGATTTTTAGATATTTTATGCACTTGTATTATCACATTTATTTAAATGCAGGTTCATCGATACTTACCTTCATGTCTTGGAGGTTTGCTTCATCCACATGACATGTACAACATCTTTCACCCTTTCTCCTCTTCTACTTCTCGCTAGCAGGCAGAGAGGAAGATAGATGTTTGTTTCTTGCTTAACCATGCCACCAGACTTTCTCCTAAATAGAAAGCACCTCCACTTGTGCTTTTCCTGTCATCCACACAGCTGGCCCAATCTGCATCTGTGTATGTTGTCAAGGTGAAGCTTTTCCCTTTAGGATACCAAAGTCCATACTATGTTGTTCCTTGTAGATATCTAAATATTCTTTTGACTGCCAGAAGGTGGTTTTGTTTAGGTGCTGCTTGATATCTAGCCACTAGGCCTACTGTTAGCATGATGTCTGGTCTTGATGCTATCAGATACATCAGAATTCCTATCATGGATCTGTAGAGTTTTTGATCTATATCAGCAAATCCATCATCAGCACACAGCTTGCATCTCGTGATCATGGGAGTTAACACAGGTTTGCAGTCCTCCATTTTGAACTTTTTCAACATTTCTTTTAAGTATTTTTCCTGTGAGATGAATGTGCCTGTTTTCTTTTGCTGATTTGAAGTCCTAAGTAGAAACTGAGTTCTCTAATCATGGACATCTCAAACTCTGATTTCATCTTCTCAGCGAACCCTTTTTCTAGTTCATCTTTGTTGCTTCCAAACATAATGTCATCAACATATACTACAACAATCAGGAGTTCATTTTCATGGGCTTTTATGTATAGATTATTGTCTACTCCACCTCTCTTAAAGCCTTTTTTTTGAAAATATTTATCCAGACTTGAGTACCAAGCATGAGGAGCTTGTTTCAGTCCATATAGAGCCTTCTTCAGTCTGCACACATAGTATTCTTTGTCTGTTAAAGAGAAACCTTCCAATTGTTCCATGTAGACTTCTTCTTCTAGATCTCCATTCAAAAAAGCAGATTTTACATCCATTTGATATACCTTGAAGTCTTGGTAGCATGCAAAGGCCAGAAACATTCTAATGGCTTCCATTCTAGCTACAGGGGAAAATGTTTCATCGAAATCAAGTCCTTCAATTTGTGAATATCCTTTGCAGACAAGTCTGGCTTTATTCCTGATTACCTTTCCTTCCTCATTCATTTTATTTTTGAATACCCATTTTGAGCCTATGACATTTTTCCCAGTGGGTCTAGGAACTAGTTCCCAGGTATTGTTTTTCTCAATTTGTTCTAATTCTTCATTCATAGAATTCACCCAATACTTGTCCTTGCTGGCTTCTTCAAATCTCTTTGGCTCTATTTGTGATAACATGGCTATGTATACCTCTTCTATCTGTTCAGTTAGCTGCCTTCTTGTTTGGACCCCTACTTTCTTGTCTCCTATGATCTGATCTTCAGGATGATTCTTCTGAGTGTATCTTGAGGGGACTTTCGAGCTCAGCTCTGCATCTTCTATTGTCTTTCTTGTTTCATCATCATTTTGGTTTTCTTCTTCATGGTTTTCTGATGGACTGCAGCATTCTGTATCTCTTGTATTGTTTGGAAGTTCTTCATCAAATCTTACATCAATACTCTCTACTATTTTTCGAAGAGTCTTGTTGTAGCACCTGTACCCTTTAATTTTGGAAGCATATCCTAGAAAAATCCCTTCATCTTCTCTTGCATCAAATTTCCAAAGATTTTCATCATTATTCTTTATATAACACTTGCTTCCAAAAATTCTAAAATGTTTGATTGAATTTGGCTTTCCATGCCATAGTTCATAGGGAGTCTTGTCATTGCTTGGCCTTAAGTGAGCTTTATTCAAGATATGCACCACTGTGTGTACTGATTCTGCCCAGGAGGTTTGAGGAATATTACTCTCTTTCATCATGGCTCTGGAAATTTGTTGAATAGATCTGTTTTGTCTCTCTGCTACTCCATTTTGTTGAGGTTTCCCTGCAATAGTAAATTCTTGTTTTATGCCATATTCATTGCATAGATACGCAAAGTCATAATCTGTGAATTCACCTCCTCTTTCCGATCTGATGCATTTTAGTTTGCATCCTGTCTGATTTTCTGCTAATGCTTTGAATATTTTGAATTTGTCCAAAGCTTCCGATTTATTCTTGAGAAATGCAACCCATGTCATTCTGGAGAAATCATCTATTATCAGCATGAAGTAGGATTCTCCACTTGGTGTTTTAGTTCTTGCAGGTCCGCACAGATCCATGTGCACAAGCTGGAGTGGTCTTCTTGTTGATAACTCATCTTTGGCCTTAAAGGATGTGTGGGTCTTTTTACCCAATTGACAAGATTTGCATATGGTATTAGAAGGCCTTCTTATTTCTGGCATGTCTCTGACCGCTTTCTTCTTGCTCAGTTTGATGATATGATCGAAGCTGAGATGTCCCAATCTCCTATGCCATAACCATGACTCCTCAATTTTGCTAAGATGGCATGCTTCATCTTCCTCTTTCACGATGTAAACATTGCTCTATGTTCGAACACCTTTGAGCAGAGTCTTACCTGTGGTGTTTGATCTGACTTCATAGTCTTGTGCTCTGAAAAGAACTTCGCAGCCTTTATCACACATTTGATTGACACTCAGCACATTTTCTTTCAGCCCATCTACAAATAGTACATCTTGGGCCTTACCTCTGCCATTATCTAAGCTGACTGAGCCCTTTCCCTTGATTTTTCCTGATTTATCATTGCCAAAAGTAACACTACTAGTTTTCTTTTCATCAAAAGTTATAAATTTTCTCCTGTCTCCAGTCATATGTTTTGAGCAGCCACTGTCCAGATACCATTGGTTTTTTCAGATATTGAGCAGTTAAAGCCAGGTCAGGCTTATTCTCCTTCTTTTTTCACTAGAGGAATCCTTTTGTTTGGTATCTTTTGTGAGATGATGAATCACATCCTTTCAGAGGACATTTGGAAGGCATATGTCCAAATTGATTGCATACACAACATTTGATCATAGTTTTTGTAGAATTGTGAGTATGAACAAAATTTCTTTGATTCATAAACCTCCTTGAGGTGTTGAACATCAATATTTTTCCATACTTTCTACATTCAATAATTTTATGGCCAAATTCCTTACAATAAAAACAGTAACCATAGAAATTATTTGCATACCTGATGTAAGGTTGTTTTCTCCATTTGTTTGCTTGAGACAGTCTCTTCACTATTTGCATCTTTTGCTAGTTTGAATTACTCCTCCTTGTATGAAAATATGCAGCAATGTGTCCCAGCTTGTGGCAGACATGACAGGTGGTATTCTCCATAGGAGGAAAGAATCTCCTTTGATGGTTTCCAAATTTAACATACTCAGGGGTCTTAGTATTTATTACATTCTTTGTTATTAGAGGATTTTTCTAGGTTTTGTCTCCTTCCTTACAAGTTTCTTCTTTTGTAGGAATTATTTGAGCTACTTCATCATCCTTCTTTGCTTTTACAAAAATAATCTCTCTATTTTCCTTTTCTTCGTTTTTACTTGATTCTCCTTCATAGCCTATTCTAGTTTTTATCATAGGAGATCTTTGAGCAACCAGAATTTCATTCAACTTACTAGAGCTTGTTGTTTGAGAAGAGTTTATAACCACTTTCCTTTGATCATTTTCTAATTTCTTCCAGAGACATACTACTTCTTCTTCCAACTTTTCTTGTTCCTGAGTTTTTTCCTTGATTTGCTTAAGTAACATGTCATCTATCTTCTTGGCTTCTTCAAGCTCTATCTTTAGCTGCATAAGGAATTTTGAATTATTTTCTTCTCGTACATACTTGAGGAGAATGTCCTTTTGTTTTTTGCATTTCAGCTTGAGTCTATCAATCTATTCTAGAGCACTTCTTCGCTCCCCCTCAAGGTCGACTTCCCCTTCTTCTTCTTTATCTTCTAGTAGGAGTCCTTCAATTTCTTCTATGGCCATCAATAAGAATTCAGAGGTTCCTTCTTCACTTGAGGGTTTATCTGAATCTTCATATGTACTGTTGTCTTGTTGAGCATAGAAGGATTTTCTGCTGAACTTCTTTCCTTTCTTCCAGTTCTTTGATTTATTTTTCTCTAACTCTTGAGCCTGATTCCTTACTTTCTTGTGAGGACACTTAGCAGCATAGTGTCCAACTCTTCCACAGTTAAAGCATTTGAAAGGAAGTTTAACTTTGTATTTTTTCGAGCCTCTATCCAATTTCTTGAAAAATTTTGCCTCTTCTTCATCCGAGTAAGAGCATATGTCTCCCTCTTCTTCTTTCTTCTTTTCTGTTTTAAAGGCTGCCTCCCTCGTACTTGGCTTCTTCTGTGGGAACCTCATCTCATATGCTGTTAGATTTCCAAGTAGCTGGTTCATGGTCAAGGTCTCCCGATTAGCTGTTTCTTCTATTGCAGACACCTTGGGATTAAACCTGGATGGAAGATATTTTAGAATCTCTTGCACAATTATACTTTCTGGCATGGTTTCTCCAAGATCTTTCATATTGTTAACAATTTCTGCAACTTTTGGGAAGAAATTGTCAATGTCTTCATCATCATTCATTTTCAAGTTCTCAAATTGGGCTCTATAGACTTGAAGTTTGGCAGTCTTTACCTTCTTGTCTCCCTCATGGATGTTTTCCAGAGTATCCCACATTTCTTTGGCAGTGTCTTTGTGCATTACTTTGATGAACTCTGCTTCACACAATCTATTAGCATAGATTCATACATTTGTGTTGCTTCTAAATTGTTTAGTGTCTTCTGTATTAATATCCTTTGGGGCATATCCTAATTCCACCCAATGACCAGACTTCTATTCCTAGAGACATTATGTATGTCCTACGTGCGATTTCGAGAAAGCATAATTTGCAAATTTCAACGAGAAAAAGGGGCTTAGGTGGCTTATTGGTTGATCATCCTTCTTTACTAACCATCTTGGGAACCTAGGATCTCCTTTCGAGTTGTTAAAAGGCGCACAAGGCTTGCTATGGATCCAATTATTGATTCTTAGTTAAACTAAGAGGGTGGGGGAGTGAGAATCAGTTTAACACATATATGAGATTTTTAAATTTTTCATCAGCTAATTTACAGCTTACTTTTATAATCAACCTTCGTACATGAATAGTCTTAATATGATGTGGCAAGTATTAAATTAATGTGACTTCAAACTTATTATGAGAGCAACAAACATTAAGAAAATTTGGTAAATCATCTCAGTACACGAACAACACGGATAGCCCATGGGATTGAGTGGAAACCCATAAATGGATAAAACCACATCTTATTATTGTTGTGATGCAAGAAATAAGATCCAACTCCCTCTCACCCTATTGCTCATAGACACAGAGCCTCTGAGCATAACCTCAGTCTGCAAGCTGTACAAGGAAGCTCCAACTCCTTCAATTTTTAGGCACCAACCTACGAGCTCCAGCCTTAGTCGACTGGCGGCGACTGCTCCCGAGCTTCAATTTGATAGGGAAGCTCCAACTTCCTAAATTTATCAACCGGAATGTTTGCTGATTTACCTCAGATATCAGCTTTGATCTGCAGCATCTCTTTCTGCTCTTCTTTTCTTTATCTTCTCTGCCTCAATCTTCTATACTCTACATTTTCTATATTTACTCTCTCTCTCTTTTTCATATCAAGATGATATTGTTTATATAGATTTCTTGATGACTATTTTTTCCTTTAGGAATTCAAAATGGATAGTCATACCTCTTGATTTTCTACCTTCTCATTTCTTTTTAGCTCACTCAGAAAAAATATAACTGTAGGTACTAACTTTAATATTACAGTGGGAATTTTGTTCTCTTCCGGAGACTTGCCAATGCATCACAAACAACAAAAATCAAAATCATTTACATTCAATTACAATGAAAACTCCAGCTCACTCATTCAGCCTCTTGGCTCGCTGCGCATTTTTCTTTTCTTTGACTGTGTCTTTGTCCATTTCGGCTCTGTTTGTTTCCTTATTCACTGTCACAGGGTAATGGCCATCTCATATGTAACTGTGCTTTTTATATCAAGCTAATTGATTCTCAGCACAATAATAAAAACACATTTTGATATGTGCACTGTCGTGGTGTAATTACTATGTATCTGTAACAACGCCTTTTATATATAACACAACTTCAACTCTCGGTATAATAGTAAAAGCCTGTTTAACATATAAAATTCCCTTTTGGGCCCACCATCCGAACTTTTTTTTTTGCTCCGATGCCATTAGTCTCCTCCGATGATTTCCAATTGCGATTACACCCTTTGCGATTGTTCCGATCCGATTAATCGCAATTGCAAACATCATTTGTATGTTCCACTGCTCAGCCTTCATGCCAATGCGATTGCCCCACATTGCATATATATATATCTATATATGTTCTCCAATGTAATGTAAAGACCCATGAATTCACTTTGGCGAATGCCCAGCACGCACCTCATTTTCTATAAGTTTCGACTTTAGCACAATACATAAATATATCACCATGTATGCATATTCCCCGAGTCAAGTGTTATAAACATTAATATAAGGGGTCGATTCCATTTAATCTATATAATATCATATATCCGGGCCCACTTGCCATGCTTTCTGATGCTATACATTACTCCTCGACTTCTTTCGATTGTGATTGATCGCAATCGCAATTTCCATTTGAATGTATTGACATTCCAATGCTCCGATGCTCTAATTCGATCAATCATTGTTTATCGGAACTCAAATATGTATGATTTGTAGTTTATATGCCCATCAGGTCCGGGCTTCAATCGCAATCGTAACTTTTGGTTGCATGTTCTGATATGCCTATACTCCGATGCTCCAATGTGATTAGGCCGAAATTCAAATATGTGTTAATCACGGGTTATAAAATATGAGATACAGAGCTAGCTCTGTCTGCTTTTTCCAATTGCATATGATCCATTACCAATCTTTTCAAATCTGAATAGATGAAAGACCCTATCTCCAAGGCTTTTTCTTTTGATAGAACCTTTGGTTCTTTAGATCTCGTGGTACATATAAAATGTATATGCTTTGGACCTTTATCTATATATATATATATATATATATATATATATATATATATATATATATAGATATATATATAAGGCACATCATATATATAAGCTTTCGCTTCCGTCTTTAGTATATCCTCCAGCTGGGGTAGCAATTCTCGGAATTTCATGAAGGGGGGGTGTCCCACTATACTTATATAAAGTGATGCATATATATATATATATGTGTGTGTGTGTGTGTGTGTGTGTGTGTGTGTACTTTGCTGCTTCAGCCTTTAGTGTATCTTCCGGCTGGGGTAAAGATTCTCGGAATTTTCTGCTCGCTCTGTCTCTACCTCTGCTGTTCGACCATTTCATCTTTGCCTGTTTGATAACGGCTCTGCCTCCAGCTCTACCTCTGCCTCTTCCTTTCTGCCTCTGCCTTTGCTGTGGCTCTGCTGCTCTGCCTTTTCATCTGTTGCCTCTGCCTCTACTGCTCAACCGTTTCATCTCTTCCTCTGTATTCACTACCTCTGCTGCTCGACCTCGACCTCTGCCTCAACTGCTCTCTGTAAATATTACCTGCTGTCTTTTACTGCTGTTCTTTGCCTGTCTCTTCATCTGTGCCTTCTTTGCCATCAATGAAAATATTTCCAACATAGTTGTGGCCCACTCAAATAAATTATATGTAGTGATTATCGTTCAATGATTCACTGGATGGAAAATTTCCAGGAATTCAATGCTTTAATAAGAATGATGTATTTTCTTGGTTGTTTAGTTTTTTTCTTTTTATGTTTAAAATTGGAATACATGGTTTTAACAATTTATAGTAAACAATCTAACTTACTATGTATTTCCATACTATCTGCGAAGAGGTTGAGATTATATTTGTGCATCCCTAGAAGAGTTTGAACCTCAATTTTGGCTCTAGTTTTTTATTATTACCTTTTGTCTCACAAACACAAAAATGTCAACCAGAAGACCAACCTGATAAGATTGTATTCCTACTTTCCCTCTTCCTTGAGAAGTTTTGAACACCAATTTGGACACTCTATAAAGAAGTTTTGAACACCAATTCGGACACTCTGTAGAACCCAAAATGATTAAATATTCTTGTATTAAATGTTCTTACTTGGATCAAATAAGGCTTTCTTGATAGGAATATCACTTTGGGGTTCAAAAGAGTGAGTTCATCTTTGCACAATTGCCCATTTTATTTTTAGAACAACGTTGTTGCAAATATTTCCAAACACACATAGTTAACCATAGCTTAAAATAAATTTGAACTCAAATTATGTATGTCTCGTATGAAAATACCTCGAATCCAGTGAAATTTGGCTGATGGTAAATGAAAATGCTATATTTATCTCTACAATTGTAGGATTTGAAGCGAAGTCAATGCTAGATTTATCTTTACAATTGTAGGATTTGAACCGAAGTCAATATTTATTGGAATGATTTCAAAATTTATGTCACACATTTATATCAACCTCTTCAATCATGCCATTCAAGAATGATTTCTTTCTACACATGAATATAAATACCAAGCAAGTAAAGATGTTAAATACATGAAGGTTTTGATACAGGTATACATTGTAGTTGAAGCAAAAGTCTAATTGTAGTAATATCTTGTCCATGGACCTCAAAACCTCTTGGTTGATTTATATATACCTTTTCCTTAATACACTATTTAAGAAGGATTTTTTTACGTCCATCTATTGTAAAGACTAGCCAAGGAAATATGATAAATACATGATGGTTCAGATATAGATATACCTTGAAACTGAAGAAAAAGTGTCATCATGGTCAACTCCCTCATTCTGAGATAATCATTTGGAAGCAATCCGAATCTTGTACTTTTTAATATCTTGAATCAATCATTGATTAACTAATAGGCTATGAACTATTTCCCAAACATAATTCTTGAGGATGGAGTTCTCCTTCTTTGTCATGGCATCATGCCACACATGTTTGTAGTGGCCTTCTAGAAGTGAAAAGGATATATATCAATAATAAAATTTATCAATGAAACATAAGTAGGAAACTTCTTTGCTGGATGATTCACTCGAAATGCAGATTTATGTTCTCCAACTTGTTCATGTGTAGCCGACAATGTTTAGGAATGCCATCTTGGCTTTCTAGCTGAATTGAAAGGTAGCAAGGGGTCCTTACCTTGCTTGAATCTTGCATATTTGGCTCTGATTTATCTTTAAATTTGATATTTGACTTTGAAACAAGAAGTTGTTCACTTTCTTCAGTCATTGTAGGAGGCTCTTTTGACTTTTTGCACACCCATCGTCATCAAACTTCACATCCCTACTTAACATTGTATTCCGTATTGCTGGAATCTAATTCTATTATATTTTATGCATCGAAGATCCCCTTGATGGTCTAGGGCTCAAACTTGTCTCTTTATCATTAATAGCATGAATGGGAAACTGAATCCACAAAAATGTGGTACCTGTTGCTTCTCACAAGTGAGTGCTTTGTCTGGTGTTTTGTCTTTCAAAATCCTGTGTGAACATCAGTTCAAGATGTTAACAAAAATATTGAAATTTAAAATCTTATACCTAGAGATTCATGGGAAATTCCATGACATGAATCATGGCCTAATGCATGAGTTTTCCTTGTTTTCGAATTTAGTGTACATATTATTTCTCTTCTATGAATAAAATAAAACGTGTATAATATTGCAGAACTTTGTAAATCAACAAGCTATGAATTATCAATTTCTCTTGTTTGAGTTTCCAAGTTCATGATATTTGCACGGAGAATACAAATTATGCAGTTTGGTTACATTCTGAAACATGTACTGCGGTAGGGAATTTTCCTCCAAAATGCACTCATATACAATTGGTAAATCTGAAATCGAAGGTACTTTAGTAATACTGAGTTTTTTTTTTTGGGGGGGGGGGGGTGGGGGGGGGTGGAATAAGCCATGTGTATCCAAGAAAATAAAATGAGTTGGAGAGATGAGAACATAAATGGTTATGGAACTGGATGTTAATTTACAGCTTAAAAAATCATAAACAACACTTGATTCATAGGTCTTTTAATTAAAACCTTCAATTATAAAAAAATTTCATCTTTTGTATTCCTATCTTATAGTTTTGTTACTCCATCGCCTAGGATGAAGAGTTAATAAGAAAGCAAGCATTCTTAAGAACATAATATCATTTAATGGATTTTGAAATTGTTAATCATTTTAATTCAAAAAATTGAAGCCTTCACGCAGCATGGAACTGTAATTAAACTCTATGCTACAATCTACTAGGCTTTAGGGGATGATAAGAAATTAAGTAAATGTGAATTTAGATTTTTTGATTGGTTTTTTTTTTTGGTTAAAGGTCAGTTGTCTACATCTATAAAAATCATTCATTACCTCTTCCAAAATACAGAGCCCAAAACTTCCTTGCAATATTGCTAACTCTTACTCAATTTTTTTTGGGAATAGGTGTGAATATTCCATGACAATTTTATTGCAATATGCAAAATTGGAGATGTTTTTACAACACTCAACGTGTACAGGGCTTTATGATAAACAATAGTTAGGTTCATTTTATGGTGATGAGCAAGCTTGCACACAGGAGAATGCTAAATAAATATTGCATCAACAAATTTCTAATTGTGAAAGCCAATAATGAAGGAGATAACTTTTTAGGTCATTAATAGATCTAGACCCTACAACATAAATGGGTTTTAAGACAATATTTAAGACAATTTTCGGGTAAATTGTCTTAATTTTAGACAAAAGAAAACTTGTGTATTATCTTAAATATTGTATTTAAAAGGGTGTCTCAAATTAAATTGTCTTAAAATATTGTCTCTATAAAGACAATATAGAACACAAGTTTCATTTTTGTCTCTCTAGAGACAATTTCATTTTTGTCTCTCTAGAGACAATAGTTGGGATTTAATACATATTGTCTTTAAAGAGACAATGTCTTTGATCCTAACTATTGTCTCTCTAGAGACAAAAGAAAATTACAATAAAAATAAAATCATTTTTCTATTTAGAGACAATATAAAATAATGAATCTAGAAAAATGTCCCACCGTTAAAATAAACAAATATTAAAAGTATTTATTTAAAAATAAACTAATATATCATTGATTAATTCATATTAGGACACAATGGAATCGAACCACTGACATTCTGCTTATAAAAGATGTGCTCTTCCATTGAGCTAGCACCCTTTAAAGAATTATGTGAGAGTTATGGTAGTCCTTGAAATTGCATACTTAGGCATTGATTTTTAAAAAAATGCACGACACAAAATGGCGTAATCTTTGTGATATTTAAAATCTTGCAACCTCTATTTTTAACTTGATAAACATAACTCAATAGAGTTAGCTTAATGTCACTTTTGGGTGAAATCCATTAGCAACAACAACAAGAGAATCTGCGCGGCAGCAAGTGCCTACTAAAGAAATCTAAATGCAAATTGTTGATCTGAAACTAGAATCCAATCGAATCAGCTGTAGAATAATCTCTGCATGGTAATATAATTTTATGTAATATTGATTTCAGTACCGCATTCATGGGACCATTTCACAGGCACTGATCACTGCTTCCAATTGAACAGACATTTCTCACTGTTGTAGCCCTATGAATCAAATGAAGAAAGAATCCCTTGAATTAGCTTTCTTACTGCACTTTCAATCCTTCTTAATGCCTTTTCAAACTATGCTCGAACCAAGAGAACATATCTACCGAAGTTTAGAGGCTACATTTGTAATAAACGTAATTCCAACCATCATGAAAATCACTTTGAAAAATGGATGCGATTTAGAAAGAACCTTTTTCAACCATCATGAAATTTAGAATGAACATATAAATCTAGAACATATGTCCATTGTCCTATATGCATTCAGGTCAAAAATACGATATTATTTTTTTTTAATATTTTCAAAAACCAAAATCATATCATAAAAATAGAAATTACCTTTAAAAAATATAACTCACATGATAGAAAATAAAAATATGATAATAATAAAAATAATAAAATAAGGACCGTTGAGTATGTGTTTCTTTTAAAAGCTTGGCGTACCACCTTGTGGACTCTGTAAACTTTGACTATGTCACAGAGGTGCTTCATCAGATTGCATGACCACGGAATTGGCTACTTGGTTTATTTGACTTGGTTTTTACTTGAGTGGCATGGATCTGTCTCTTTTTCAACCAGATGAACAAATTTTATCCAAGACTCTTAAATCAGAGAGAAGCACTGACAGTAGTCAAGGAAAAGGTGAAATGAGTTAACCATTTTAAAGGAAGAGATTCAATTGCTTCAATTGCAGATTTTGTAAAGTATTTCCAAACACTAAGACTTGTTATAAAATTTCTTTAAAAAATAGACAGCATCCTGAAAAGCAGTGATAAAAAATTATTACCAACTTCATCCCAGGCCTGGCCCATATCACTTTGGCAAGTTACCGATTTTCCATAATTTAAATAAATAAATAAAAATATGTTTCTCTAAATCTAGTAAGGATGAGCCTCCTCTCCCATCATGCACCTGTCATCCTGGGTGAATGTGTTCTTCCATAGATTTGAAAGGTATGTTACAACCCAATTTTCAAATTCCTCTTTCATTTTAGTCATGGATTCTTCACCTACAAAAGATAAGTGCTAAGTGGTATCTGCATGCTCTAGTTGTGGTGTCTCCATGTTGTTGCTATCTATTAGAGGATCATAGAATACTTATGTTTTGAGCATGTAGGTGCTTGAAGATGTTTGTCTATCAATCTGGTTAAGATTCTTGCTCCTACGCCTCTGATGATGCTAGCTTTGATGCATTTTACTTAGTCTTAGCCACCATTCCTGGTGTTGCTTCAACTGGATCTGATCTTGGCTATGTGGGGAGCATATGCATCCTCCCTCCTTCCAATTTCAGGTAGACATAGGAGCCACCTTCCACTCGAACCATCAGGGTCATAGAACACAGTGGAGGTAACCTTGTTATTCTTGAACCAGAAAACTAATTATCACCAACCAACCTCTCTGCCGCCTCAAATTTTGATGACTCTACTTGTCATGGTTGTAAGCACCCTAGTTTTCCTATAGATATGACCCTACACTAATGATAGTAAACGCATGCCAAAAAAGCTTAAAATAGGAAAGCTAACCAATTGGAACTGACAGAACTAGAATTTCAGCATAATTCTGCATAACTTATGATGTCTACACATGATGGCCGCTTTTGCTAGACTTCAACTTAAAAGAGAAGAACGCTCGCAAAATGGGTGAGCATGATTGTGTTCAATTTTAACTATTCTAAATTTCGCATGTGCTTTCAAAATTTGTAATAGCATGAAGCTCTGAAGAATAAATACAAGAAAAATATATTTTTAACATACCTTCGATCTATTTTGAACCTTTTTTTTTCTCAATTAAGAACAAAAAAATATTCAAAGATATGTATACAATCTAGCCTATTCTATAGACACATAAAAATTCCATTTGTAGAGATATCATTACCGAGAAGTATTTCCTTGTATCAAAATTAGAATGAGTAAAGTAACATGAAGCCTTCAAAATGATCGGTTGTTAATAACTTTCTATCTTAAGCTTTCCTCTAATTAAAGGGTTTGCACCAAATAAATTCCAGATCCTTCTGACGGCTGAGAAACTATTACAACTTTCTCCTCTCTTTTCTCTGTTCCACTGATAGTTTCCACGCCCTTTTTTTCACTTACAATTAAAAATTCTTTTGAAGAGTCATTCATTGTAAAATCACCAATATTTCATTATAGTTGCTTATGTTTGAGAGAAAATATCCTATTTTTTAAAGTTGTAGGTAAGGAAGGGATTGAATCATTAAACTCTTGATTTCTATCAACAGAGAAAACTTGAACCTTGGAAGTATAATTACAATCCCCTGCTTCCTCGGCATTAAAACTCCCAAGAAATGAAACCACCTAAAGTGAAAACATGGTTTAAAGTATTAATTTCAAAATATATCCAACCATTAATAAACTAACATAAGAAGGAAGAAGTAAAATAAAATACTAAAAACATGGACAATATGATATTTTATAAATTTACTTGAGTGGCATTTAAAAGAATACCTGGTCCCTGGGGGAGCTATAACCACCATAAAAATTTACATAATGAACAAGATAATCAACATGACATTCATTTAGTTTCACCTGCGATTGCAGTGGTAAAAACATTGAACTTCCTATTATAAACAACACTCAGCTCCCTTTTTCCACAATGACTAGAAAAACTAGTATAGTTACTCTACAGCCTGTGATGCCAGGCACAATTCCTTTGACCTACATTTGGAGCTTTCTCTAAAGATGTACTAGTATTACCTGGATGTTTTAATATGAGTGCTCCTTTTTGTGCACCACTACTCCCAAATTCATTGACAGAACTAAATGGCACAATTTGTTTATTGGAAGAGATCATTTTTCTAAAGTGGTGTATCCAAGGGCATCCTAGAACTGTTAGAACAACTCACTATTGACCCTCATCGAATTGGGGTGGTTTCTTCCAACAACCCTTTTTCCAAAACTTGAACTCAAGAAATAAGAATCACTATAAAGATGAGTATCACACACTTTACTTCAAAAAAAATTCAAACAGGTTCAAACAGAAAATCCCATTAAATAAATTAATTAGTCATCTGAAGCTTGCATATTAATTCAAAACCAAATCAAACATAGTTATCATGGAAGATAAAATTACCTCATTGAAGGAAGGAAAATTAATCCTTGATTCAGCGCTATCTGGATCGATATTTTATGACTCTTTAGGAGTCTGGCCACACAAATCAAGGGCACAATACTCCTTGTCATACATTTTCTTGATAAAAGATGCCTCAATTGAGTCCAAGTATGAACTATGATTCTCATAAGTCCATTTTGTATATGGAGAATCCACCATCCTTGGAAAATGAATAAAATAAGTTCCTATTAACAAATCAGAATTTCTTCATTATGGTAAAATGAAACCAAAAAACATTTGTAAAAAGATTTGTTTCTACTAAATTGCAACTTACAAAAGGTGAACAAAGAATGTTGAAACACAACTCCTCTTGGCCACAAGAGAGTTAAGAGTTATGTTTTTTAATCAAGTGACTAGGTTAAATGTCGAGGATACTAAGACCACCTTCAACGAATTCCACGTCCAAGAACATTAACTTTATCTAGACTCCTTGGTATTGATTATTATTTAATGATTAATCTCATTCCATTACTAGGCAGACCTGAAGTCTGGATAATTATTGGGAACTAAGTCCCTCTAACTAATGAAACTGCATATGAATTTAGATTGGTGATATCAATTTGAGGGAGGTCTCCCTGGATGCTTTAAGGCTTCAACTTTGAATTCCCAGGGGAAATTGGCAATCCAAATCCGCAATAAAACTTGTTGATCTTCAACAATATTTTCAAAATGTGCAATTTTTCTCTTCAAATTAGTCGTAACAAACTTTAGAGTGATTATACATGTCAAAATAACACAGAAAATTCACAAATTTTCTATAAACGCCCTTTGTTTCTAGGCTAAAATTTATATAGCAACTAACCAAAATTGACTAGAAACACAACGAAAACTCTCCAAATAATTGATTTATTGTTGATATGAGATATGCCTCTATTAGCACTTGAAATTGAGCAAGTGTTTTGTAACAAAAAGAACAAACAAACTTAATGTAACATTAGGAAATCTACTCACACTGTCACCTTGGTTGTTTCATCTCACTATGGGCTGGTCATTTTCTAGCATAGGGCGGGAGTTGTTGCTAGGGGATCTAACTCTTAGATAGACATTTTTGTTCATAAATTAGACCTTAGATTAATGAAATAAGTCATTGATGTTTCTAATTATGAAAGTAAAATCATTAAGCTAGGTTGTAGACAAACACTAAGGTAAATCTGATGAACTGAGTTATCATTTAAATCTGTTACAAGGAAGTTTAATTTGCAATGGTTTGTTACATATATGAATTCATTATACTAAACAAAGAAATGATAAAAGATGTGATAAAGTGGTAAACACTTTCCTATCACATGTGGACTGGTGCCTTGATGGATTGGACTGATGGAGAAAAGAGAGTGGAAATCTGCTACATGAACTTATTAACTTCTATTCTTGCAGATGAATATGAAAATAACAATGAGAAGTAAGTAATAAGAAGAGCACCATAATGTGAAATGCTCAACATTAAACATTGAAATTAATAAACACATGGATATCTAAGCATTACCAGCCTCAAAAATACATCCAAAATTTTGATAAAACAGAGATCAACTCTGCAAATTTTGTAATACCACTTCTCTACACTCCTCCTCACTCCTCAATGACACATATAATATAATGGAAAAGAAGAGAAATCATAAATGATCAAGGATATCCAACTTTGGATATTGAAAATAGGCACCATCCTAACTGTGGAAAGGATCATATTATTTATACTCTCTTTGGAATAATAGCATAATGGTTGGCTCAAACATTATTGCAACCCAAAGAGCATACATTCTCTCAAAAATCTAGTTTAAAGCTTCCTCAAACTAGTTACCCAAGATTTCATAAATTT
The DNA here is from genome assembly GCA_034641835.2 of Pinus albicaulis. Classification (NCBI taxonomy): domain Eukaryota; kingdom Viridiplantae; phylum Streptophyta; class Pinopsida; order Pinales; family Pinaceae; genus Pinus; species Pinus albicaulis. The sequence continues at coordinate 1,666,843,947 of CM076578.1, read as the reverse complement.
GATGATCATGACCAACACTTGTTGGCAGAATTGCACTAGGAAGGCCACTTTTGTTTTTTTGTATGAAATGATGACATCCATGAAGATAATTATGGATAAAAATTTATATTAAATTCATTATGGACAAACTTTACAACAAAGGTTTACAAAATGGAGGGTAGGTTTGACAAGCCTTAACCTAAAGTCTTTAGTTACATGTAATCCATCAAAAAAAGTACTAGAACTGTTCATCCAGTACCACGAAGGAGTAAGTCTGCAAGTGTACTTCCTCACATATTTTCCTAGTCACAACACAAAATGACAACATGTTCTCAACTTGAAAGTGAAAATTAGAAATTGGATGCCCAAAACCAGTTTTAGTGTTCAGGTACACCTGCACTGCTGGGTTTTCATTTGCAGATGCCATAGTGTCAGTGTTGTTGGCATTAATTCCTGATGGAGATACTGCATAGGTGACAGATTGATCCAGAGAGGCTTGTGCCCTTATTGAGATTCAAATTTCCAAAACCATGGAGAACAAAGCTCAATAAACATTCATCAGGGAAGGCCGGTAGTAATCCATTGATTTACTGATTCATCCCACATGCAAGAGTAACCTATGCCATCATATAGCTCTTGAATATGCAAGGGTTTGAAGGATAATATAGGGCTCTTACAATTATTATATAAATACTAACCACAACGACCTTATGGGATCCTTTTTCCTCAATAGTTACGAGGCTGTGCAAAATAGTAAGTGCTTCCACCTCATTGTTTGTACTATGTAGTACTGTCAAGTCCCCAGGCATTTTCCAGGTGACCCCCTACCCTCCACCGCATTGGCCTCCATTTTTCATTTTCATATTACTATCATGACTTGTGATATGGAACCAAATTCATGAAACTTTGAACTTGAGCTCTATATTATTAAGCTTTACCCTTGGGACAACTTACTAGTAAAATTTAAACTATTGTAGATGCACAATATCGATGTCTTGGTTTGTTTTTTGTAAGGCACCATCTTCACATTAGTGTTTGGTTGGAATCACTAGATTTCACCTTAAATTATGAAGTTGCCTTATGCAAAAAAGCTAATGCAAATATTTTACTAGATGATTAAAGCCACCAAGAATCTTAGTTCATGTGTATTTTTTGTATTGCTCTATTTTTAGATATTTACAAAAAAATTATTTTTTTCATTAACACCATTGATTTCTTATAGTTCTGATTTGGAAATTTTCTTTGTTTTTTATTGATCTTGAAGGTATTCAAACTAGCAAAGAATATGGTACAGTGGGTGAAAATGGGTGGATACATTTTTTTAGAGAATCATTATGGAGCAAGAAGACCATGTGGTGCTAAGCGAAGCAATGGATGAAGATGAAAAGGTATTGTAAGAAGAAGATATTCCTTGTCTCCTTCAACATGATGTTCATTCAGATAAGGAAGACAATTTATAGGGTGAATAAATATATTGTGATGATGTTTTTGTTGATATGAATAAAGTGTGGAGCTAAAAATTTGAGGAAGTTATTTTTTGGTATCATTTAAGAGGCTACTAGCCTACTACAGATCCATAACAAGAATAACACAGTAGCCCTGATACAGGCTTGATCCAGATTCATTATTTGTGCAAAGAAAAGGTATATCCTATGTTGTGTGTTTCGAATCCAATCTTATCTATCACGAATATGAGCATACAAATGACATTAAATAACATTTCTCAGAATCGGCTGTGAGTCGTTTTCTTTTCCCAGAACTCAATGTCAACGCAACTATGTGATGTGTGATTAATCCAACCCCAAGGCAGAGAATGACAAAGGTTTTTATGAAGAGGATAATCAAGAAATTGCTAAAGGGAGCATACCAGTTCATCCTTTTGATGAGGACTTAATTCTACCTTTATATTTTGTAGTGATTAAATTATTACTTCTCCATTTGATGAAAGTTATGACAAATATGAAGAAAATATAGCTTTGGAGACCTCAAATGATATGCATCAGGGATATTGCAGAAGTACAAAGCACTGTACAACATGTAATGATAGGATTTTTCTTGTTCTGGAAAGTGTGTGCAATGTTTTCCCACAACAAAAAGTAAGGTAAAAGGAGAGGGTGAATGCGATGAATTTTTTTCTGTTCAGATATCATATATCATAGATGGCTTGACAATAAATATTACTAGAAATTTTAGTGAAGATAGGACTGTGTTTAATCAAATAGTCCACTGAAATTTCTCAAAGAGACCCTAAAATATTGGTTTTCATCTCTCTTCTCTATGGAAGAAATGGACATTCTCATGCTATTGCATACGATGAAATTGTTGGGAATACAAGAGTTTTTGAAAATGGACCATTCAGTACAGAGGTGATGGGGATCCCAACATATTTTTATTTGGATTTTAATGTGTTCCATATAGTTGGATACAATGAAACAACCAGTCAAGTGCTTCAATGGCCAGAAAACATATTCAAGAGAAATAGAAAACATTTACAAAATGGTTGAATATAACTAACAATATATAGTGGAGTTTCTGGAGTTCACAAACCAACGGTATTTGACATATTAAGTAGACATATTTTCTTCTAACAACATCTAGTTCCAAATAAAAATGGTATCATCATTACAATTTTGAGGCTTTTTAACCTATGCAATCCATAGTTCATTCATCCCATTGCCTCTATAAATGTCACCAATACCTAATTATTTTCGACAGACAAATTGTTATCAAAAAATTAGACCTGATAGGCTGCTAATCAAATCAATCTCATGAAACTGTTTCAAACCAACCTTTTGATTAAGGCTTAGCCTCCTCAACCTAAGAGGGCTCTCTCAAGGGTTAATGATTTTTTATAGAAATATAGATGGCTAACTCTATGTGGGGTACTAAGTAGAAAAATGATACATGTTGGTTGTAAATAACATCAGCAAGTGCGCATTGGGCTTATGGAGTCAAAGTAGTTTCAGTAAAACCAATCAATATACTTAGCATGGAAGTTGAGGCATATCAGAGTTTTAGTCAAGAGATACACATGTGAAACTGTAGAAAACACAGTCAATTTGTCTATATAGGAAGTCAAAGCATAAAAGATGAATTCTAAGTAACATAAACAAACACCACTGCAATAAGATTGTAAAAATATACAATTAGAACAAGAACACACTAGAACTCTTTATGAATCTCAAGTTGGCTAAGTAGAAATCTTTGTATTTAGCTGAAAACCAGTCACTTACAATAAACATAGTCTTTTGCTAAAAAAATTCCAACCCTTAGCATATTCGACTTCTCGATCTTTTATAGATAATTTACAACCTTATCTGATTCTAGATACATCGAACTCCTAACCTTTGACAGCTTGCCTAACCATATGACATGGTATTTATTACAAAAGGATAGCTAATCTACTAAACAATCCTATTACAAATAGGATTCAAACTCTTAATCACCTATTTATAACAACCTTATCTTAATTTAACTACATCCTTTTCCAAATATATTAACACCTGGTTGAATCTAGATGATTAGCTTCAAATCTTGATGACCATAATTTTGACCTCCATCAAAGTAGGAAACAGTCCCCTGTTTTCTAGGCATAGGGTCCTTTGATGTTAGGAAATGTTTTTACCATCATGAATTCATCCTTTCGAGGTCCTTTTCTGTTAGGAACTGAAATAACACCTTCCAAAAATACTCCCTAAGCTCCATATGTCCCAAACCACCTTTACACTGTTCAAATGAGCTATAATAAATTGTGCTACGAAAACAACACAATTTCGTAGCGCTTTTCGTAGTGCAACTCCTTTATCCTTTCTTCTTAAAAGTTTTCATTTCTTTCCTCTAGGATTATATTCATTATCATTTAATAGAACCTCCCTAGCGATTTTAGGTCATAATTCATACTAATTCACTTCAAAAATTTATGAGAAAGAGTGAAAAAATCTAATACAGCAGTTTCGTAGCGCTTTTCATTCTTTTTACACTGTTTGCGTTATGAAACTGCTGAGTGAGAAGTTTTGTCCAAATTTTTTCAAAATGAAAACTATAAATGTGCAAAAACTCAAAATAACACTGATTTCATCAAATCAAAAAGCCATATGAACTGAAAAACACAGTTTTCATTAGGTTCCTTCTTAATTTTCACTTGATTTAGCTTTTGACTTTTTTATGATTGTCATTATGCACCTTTGTTCTTTAACTCATCCTGAGTCAATTTCAGCTGCTGCTCCAAGTCCTCCACTTTATCTATAAGAATTTTGTTACTGTCTTTCAAGTGATTATTTATTACTCTGACAAATTTAGCTTCCTTGATGGCTGGAACTATCCATGTGAAAAATTGTTCTGCACTGCTTGGGGTTTCAAAAATAGAACCAGTTTGACCTTCCCATAGTGCCTTCATTATTTTGAACTCTGCTTTCTCAATACTGTGCTTTCTAGCCCTCTTTCTCATCATAGAAATTTCTTGGTTTGCTAACCTCAATTTATCTTCAAGATGTTGACACTCTGTCATTTCTTCTTTTCCCTTCTTTGTTTTGCTGGCTGCATGCTCTACTATAGGTGATGAGAGATCAACCACTTCTTCAGGGGATTTAGTTGTTTCAATAGTTTCTTGAAATTGCTTGTTGCCTTCCTTGAGCTTCTTAGCATGCCTAATTAAAGGTTTCCTTGCTTGAAATATAAAGGTTTCATTTTCACCCTCAAACTCAAGCTTTTTTGTAGACTTCGCCCTTTTCTACTTATGTTCATCTTCTCTAATGAAGTCAGCTTGCACAATGGGTGTCTCCTCTATGTCAATAGCATGCAGGATGTCATCTAAATTTCCCTTAATTACTGAGCTATCCTCTGAAAATGAAACAACGGTCTTTCCTTTAGATGCCACTTCTTGGCTTCTTGTCACTCTTTTGATTTCTTGCTTGCGGACATCCTTTTTCTGTTTTGCCTCTTTGACGCTCTTTGACCTCCTTTTTGCAGGTAATGTAGTTGGTGTAATAAGAACTTGTGTCTATTCTGTCCTTTTCTCAACTTGTTTCCTTGGTTTCAATTTTGCAAACTCCTTTGGTTTTGCAACCACAGGCTGACTAGACTCTGCTACTAGTGGTGAAGGAGTTCCTTTAGTTTTAGGGTTTCTAGCTGGGTTTAGGGTTTCCAACTCAAAACCATTCATAAACAAAAAGGATGACCAATCCCTGCCTATCTTCTGAAGCTCATTCAAAATGAATAACTTCGTCAAACCATGATGAAACAAAGATGTTTCACAACCATCAGATTTGGCTTGTACTTTATCAGCCATTTTGGCAAGACTCCTATGTATATAAAATGGAAAATCAAGTGAGATCTTATCAGTGAAATGTAGAAGAAGCTTGAAATTATATGTGTAAACCTTATGGTATCTGCCTTCACATGTAAAGTATCTCTGAATGTTGAACAACAACTTTGTATAGGTGTCTTTAATGCAGCTTCTAGGTATAGCATTATTGAGGTCCATATCTACATACTCAGGTTTCATGTATTCCTTGCGTGGCTCCATATCAAATTTGAAAATTTTGAACCAAGTTTCTTGTCCCCTTGGTATTTCTGTCATAACAGCAATAATATCTGATGTAATTGGCACACTTAGCATCCCAACCTTGGTAGTTGTTCCGTTGAAGTCCAAGGCAAATTATTTAGACACCTGTATGTGGCAACCCTGCAGCTTTTCACAAAATTGAAGACAACCTACTCTGCTAAATGCCTCCGTCACTCCTGGGTCTTCAATTATGGCCTTCATATTTTTAGGCTCATATCTTAAGCAGTGTCCCCCTCTGTGGACTTTATTTTCCTTTGCCATGCTTCTCAGAAAAACCTGTCAACTTCGCTTGAATATCTGAAACAGCCTCGCTTGAATATATGAAACAACCTTGCTTGATTAGTTTATATCAGCCTCGCTTGATTAAGATGAAGAAAAACTTTATATGAAACAGCCACAGGTTTGGCTTGACAGTTTAGAGCTTAGACATTAGAATAGAGGCAAGAGAAATGAGTATGGTCAATTAAGCAAGATTTTGAATTTGAAATGTCATCTCATAATTGAATTATGCCTCATTCATGAGCTATCATGAAAATGATGACTAAAGCATGGGTAAGTACATCGAATCTCATCATTAACTGACCTATCATACCACTAACCTACCATTTCCCAACGAATTGTGATAATTTCTAGCTCAAATGACAAGACGGTTAAGAAATTGCGCTTTCATAGCACCCGCAGTGTATTTTTCCCAGTTTGCGCTACGAAACTATTAGCGCTTTCGTAGTGCAAATCAACTTTTTTAAACTAGCGGCGCTATGAAAACATGGATTCTTGGCTAATTGCAGAGTTTTGACTCGAAACTTTATGGAATGACTCCTAAATGGAAATTATGGATTTTTGACAATGAATGGACCTTTAGAAGACTTTATTTGATCTTAATGATGACCTTTAAACTTGTAATAATCTAACCTACCCTTAACCAAATCCTAAAATGACTTCTAAACCATTTTGAAACCATAACCAAAAACAGACATGAGTCAATGATGTTTTTCGAGAATTTTTGGCTGATAACAATGGCTCTACTTGGGATAGTGTGCCCTTGTGGTACACTAATAACCAGTAGTTCCAGTGCTACTATCCATTTTATTGACCAAAACAGAAAAAAATTTGAAATTTCCAAGCTTCCTCCTCAAGATCTAATGGCCTTCACCTCAGGCTCAAGCTTATTGATTTAGCTTGTCATTATTAGCAGAAAAATTCATAAAGTGGAATATGTACAATGACATGAATGATCAATCATATTTTTAGGAAGAGTAATGCTTTAAAAACATGCCATTGATAGGTCCTCCAGCATATGATTTTCCATCCATCTCCTACAATATGTAAGTATTGTTTCCATGAAAAGCAGCTATCTTGAAAGGACCTTTCCATAAGTTCTCAAACTTACCATGTTTGCCTTTATCTTCAATTCTAACCTCCCATTTTAGCACTTTATCCTAAATTTGAAAACTTTCTTCCTTAATCTTCTTATCAAATGTCCTCTTGATTCTGTTTTGAGATTGTTGATTGGTGTTATAAACCTCATTCCTCTTCTCTTGCAGAGCTATGAGTTGATTGATTCTCCTCTAGACTGCATTTGGTTCCTCTTCTAGCCCTTGAATCAGCTTCATGACAGGTACGCCTAGTGATGTAGGAAAAATGGCTTGAGGCCCATATACTATCTCATATGGTGAATCTTCAACTACCAAGCCTTCTTATTCTCCTGCAACACCTTTTTAATGATCCTTACAATGCTCTTGTTGGAAGATTCAGCAAGACCATTCCCTTGCGGATAGTATGCAGTAGAATGCCCAAGAGTAATATGATATTGATGACAGAAATTGATCAGCTTATTAGAATTAAATTCCTGTGCATTATCAATTATAATATTCATGGGGCAAAAAACCTATACAAGATATTATTTTCTAAAAAATAAATAATCACATAATGATTTGCTTGCCTAGTTGGGATTGCTTCAATCCATTTGGTGAAGTAATCAGTCATTGTGAGAATCCAGCGATGCTGACCTGATGATGATGGATGAATCTCTACAATAAAATCTAGCCCCCACTGCTAAAAATGTGCTTCCACATAGATAGGCATTAAAGGTAAAGGTACAAGATTTTTCTTACCCTAAAAAATCTGGCATTCATGGCAGGTAGCAACCTTTTTGTAGACATCCTTAAACATTGTAGGCCAATAATACCTTGATCTTAGAATCTTGTTCACTTTCAGCTTCCAATAATGGTGACATCCACAATATCCTTTGTAAAACTCCTCAATTACTTTATCATCTACCTCTTGCAACAAACAATTCAGAAAAATTCCGCTAGTATCCTTCCAAAACAGATTTCTGTCAAAAACAAAATATCTCAAGGATTTAAGCTTTACAAACCTTGCTTTTGACTTTGTTAGATCAGCAGGTGCTTTATGATGTTGTAGGACAAAAACTACCTCCTTGTACCAATCTGAAATGACGTATTTTTCTTCAATAGGAACTAGTTCTTCTTCCTCATCTGAAATTTCTGATATTTCTACAATTAAGTTTATGTCAAGACAGTCAAATTTTGACTACGCCATGAGCTTTGCTAATCCTTTCCCTTTGACCAATTTTGGTGGCTTAATCTCTATATCATACTCTAGCAATTTAGCAATCCATTTTCCCCTCTTACCATTAGGGTTAGCTTGAGTGAGGATGTCTTTCACAACAATATTAGGAACAAAAGTCACAATATGGGAATATAGAATATAAATTATGAAATATTTGATAGCCTTAACGAAGGCATAAGCCTGCCTCTCTAAGATATTACACTTCAGCTCAGAGTTGGCTAATGTCCTACTAAAGAAAGAAATAGGTTGCTCAATACCTTGTTGTCCCTTTTGTAGCAGAACCACAACGATAGTATTCTCTGATGAAAAAGTAAAAACCAGAAATTCCTTTGAGAAATTTGGACTGGTCAATACCGGTGCTTGTGTGAGTGCCCTTTTGATTTCCTCAAATGAGTTTATTTCTTCTGCTGTCCACTTAATTTCAACTCCCTTCTTCAGCATCCTTGTTATGTCCTTCACAATCTCAGCAAAATTAGGAATAAATCGCCTTACAAAATTTACCTTTCCAAGAAAATATTGAATCTCCTTCCTACTTCGTGGAAAATCCACCTTATAAATTTCATTGAACCCGTTTGGATCAATCTTAATCCCTTCTTTAGAAATGATGTGTCCAAGTAATTTTCCTGAAGTTAAAGTAAAAATACTTTTAGTGGGATTTAGAGAGATGCCAAACCTTCTACATTTCAGTAGAATTCTTTCTAGGTGTTTCAAGTGATCTTCTTCCCTCCTTCAGAAGACTGTTATGTCATCAAGATAAACAACCACCATCTTGTACTTCTCTTTAGAAAAAGAAATATCCATTTCCCTTTGATAGGTAGCTCTTGCATTCATGAGACCAAATGGCATCTTGTCGTACATGAAAGTGCCCCATGGTGTGGTAAAGGTTGTTTTTTCCTGATCATCAGGATGTACATGGATATGATTATAACTTGAAAAACCATCAATAATGGACATTCTCTGAGAACCAACAATAGTTTGCAAAATTTGGTCCATATTTGGGAGGGGATAATTGTCTTTTAGAGAGGATTTATTCAAATTTCTGAAGTCAATACATATCCTGATTTCACCACTCTTTTTCCTAACTGGAACCAAGTTTGCAAGCCAATTTGAAAATTTGATTGGGACAATGATTTTGGCATCAAAGAGTTTTTTGACCTCCTTCTCAATCAATGGCATGAGAAGTGGATTGATCCTCCTCAACTTCTACTTGAAAGGCTTTTCATTTTCTTTTATGGGAATAGAATGTTGAATAATGGTGGGGTCATATTCTTTTAAATCAACATAGTTCCAAGAAAAGACATCTATGAATCTCTTCATCATTTCAACATACTTAAACTTCATATTAGCTGAAAGAAACCTTGAAATTTTAATCATTTTAGGCATAGCTATTGTACCAAGGTTACAGCTCTCAACTTCTTCATCATCAGCTTTTATCTTAGGGGATTTTAAAACATCATTCTTAACAAACAAAAAATTCAAGAGGTATGAGTCCCTTTGGTATGGAATTGTTTCTTAGTTGCAAAACTTCAGAATTCCCTTTAGATTCAGTAAGCATATTTTGCTGATCTATTTGTATATTTTTAAACTCTTCTTTCAGCTCAATAAAGTTCTTCACTTGTTGGTCATCCTCAAAAACTTGCCAATGAGTAATATTATCAGGGATAGCTGGTCTATGGCGAATCTCAACCTCATATTTTTCTGTGGAATGCACAGGAATAATGAAAAGGCTTGCATAGACAACAAGAGAATCAACAATGGAGTTTTGTTCTCTAGTTTTGAATATGAATGAATAAGCTTGAAATTTTTTCGAACATGTCCAAAACCAAGTTCCTATATGCCCTCATCCTTATATATTTTTTTTGATAAACACCTTCAACCTATTTAATGACTAACTCCGAATATCCAAAAAGAGAAATGTTTTGAGCATTCATTATGTTCAAAACCTCTAGAAACAAAATCAAGGATTCATACTCAACCATGTTATTCGTGTAATCAAAGTTCAATTTATAGGAAAAGAACTTACTCTCATCACTTGGACTTGTGACCCAAATCCCTGCTCCTGCTCCTTCTCTGCCTGCTGATCCATCAAAATATAATGACCACCAAACTTCTTCCTCCTTATCACTGACTTGTTGATCTACTGTTTGCTAATTTTCAGACTGCTAAATTTCAGAACTCTGATTTTGTGCCTTCCTCTCCTCTTCTGCTTCGTTAGTCAACTCATTGAAAAGAATAGCAGATCCAAGTTCAGTATCAAGAGCATAAATTGGAAAATTTTGGGGTTTGTCTTTACTACTCACCATGTAGGCCATTCTTGTCTCTCAATACAGTCTTCTTTACGCACCAAAAACAAGAATGGTAGTAAGGTCCATCTTCATTGTACCTTTGATTTTTGTTGCCCATGACCTTGACAACAACATACCAAAATTTGGTGGAATGTCTACTACCATGATGTCCATGACCACAGTCTTAGCAGGAACTTGTGTTAGACCAAAAACAACATCCTTAATTAAACCAATGCATTGAACTCTTTTCGAATCAAAAGGAAACAAGTCTTTATATGGCCTAGTTAGTTCTAACCCCATTCTTTCCATGATTACTTTGGGCATAATATTGTGAGAGGCCCTTGAATCCAACATAGAATTATGCAATGTCATGTCATGAATGCTAAGGCTTACATAAAAATGAGGCACCTTCTCATTCTGTTCATCTTCTAGTCTTGGACCCAAGTATATAGTTGGATGATCCTCTAGTACATTCAAGATATCAACAGCTCTCGGTTGTGAATTCAGCATTTTAGCAATTGTACTTATAAATTCATTTACCTTGAGAATCTCACCAAAAGGGACTGATATTTTAATCTTAGAAATTTCATTCTCAAGGCTAAAAACAGAAATAGATTTTTCATCTTCTTTGATAGGAGGAACAACTAGTGTATCTTTCTTACCTTCACTGACCTTAGGAGCATATTTCTTGCTATCAACAACCTTAGGTGTGTCTTTTTTATGCTGTGCTTTGTTTGCAATAATATCAACATTTCTATTTCTGAGATTGTATTGTTTTTCAATCTCAAAAATAGCATGTTGATACCCCTTTAGATAGTCTGATGTTTCCTCTCCATGATTACTTTGGTCTTATTGATCATGTTCTTCTTTAGTCAGGAAAATTCCAGACATTTCTTCATCTAAACAGTGAATATATTCTTCAGGAATTTCAGGATCATCTTCTTCATCAATCAAATTGCGTTGGAAAGGAGGTCTCACCTGAGGATCAAGCTGTTGATTTATGTTCTCTCTTAGCCTTTTCTAATTCTGAGGTCTCCTGAATTGAGGGTTTCTAAATTGAGGTTCGTGTTGTGCAGGAGGAGCAGAGGTATTCCCAAGGGCCAACCTATCCATCAAATTTTCCATTGTTTTCATCATTGAATCTATCTTCTCCTAAGAGGTAGATGAGGAAGGCTTCTCTTCTTCCTTTAACTTAGATTTACCCATTTTTGAATTTTTAGCTGCTATCAAATTAACCTCCACCTTCACTGCATCACTTTGCATTTCAGCAAGTGAAGGGGATTCTCTTTCTCTCAACAGTATAGAAAACTCATAGTGAAAAGCTTCAGCATATCTCATCTGCGCTAAGGCTTGTGGCGGTTTCAAATGGGCTGGAATAGAGTCATACACATTATTAAATATTTTTGAAAAGTTTTGAATAGATTCATCAACAGCTCTTTTCAAAGTACTATACTTGGTGAGGGCTTGTACTGGATAGGTTCTATTTCCCCATTTTCTTAGAAAAGTATCTTCAAACTCATTCCAATTATGAATACTTCCAGGAGTAAGGGCTTTATAACACTTCCTAACCTCACCAGTAAAACTCTAAGCAACCAACCTCAACTTAAAATCTTCATCATAAACCTCCTCCATGTCTATAAAAACATTAAATTGATCCACATGTTCTTCTATTGTAATGTCTTCATCACTTCCCCAAGTTTTGATTCTAGCAACATATTTCCTAGGGAGGTCATGTAAAACAGCTGGAAGAACAAGGGGGGAATATCTAGCAGGTGTAGTAGGTGGAGGAGGTATTCTAGCCATAGTTAGAGGGAATGTAGTAGCTTTAGGGATAGAAGAAATAGAGGATGAAAAACTGCTATGAGGAGGACTATTTGGTATTTGTGATCCACTAAAAATTGCACTCCAATTTGGAAGACGTAAACTGGATTTACTTTTCAACAATACTTCAAAAGGATCAAGCTGTTTCAATTTATCTAAAGACTCTTTTTCCAACAATAACTCAGAAGTAACAGCTTCCCAAAACTCCTCTTTGTCTTCTTGTGTTACTAGAGTTGAGGCATCAATTCCTCTCTTATGAAAGTCTAAGATAATTTCAGTTAAGTCTTTTTCACTTTCTGATCTAAAGAAAACTTCATGAATTTTATAATCAGCTCTTTTGTCTTCAGGACTTCTTAATATTTTAGAGGACAAGGATTTCGAATGAGATGGAGTACCTGATATTTCAGAAATGCCTTGACTGCCTCTTGAAATGATGTTTGGATTTTCCACGATGGTAGGTGGATTGGGGTCAGGATTACTCCTCGTAAATCTCCTTCTTGAAGCCACCTTTAATCATATAAAATTGAATGGAGTCACCAAGGTAGATGTAGCCTCGAAAAACGTCCTGAGCTCCTGCTACCTTCAGAATTTCATCTTCAAAATCTCAGGAAAGTATAATCTTCAGACTCTCCATAGACGCACCAAAATGTTATCAAAAAATTAGACCTGATAGGATTCTAGTCAAATCAATCTCATGCAACTGTTTCAAACCAATCTTTTGATTGAGGCTTAGCCTCCTCAACCTGAGAGGGCTCTCTCAAGGGTTAATGATTTTTTATAGAAATATAGATAGCTAACTCTATGTGGGGTAATAAGTAGATAAATGATAGATGTTGGCTATAAATCACATCAGCAAGTTCACATTGGGCTTATGGAGTCAAAGTAGTTTCAGTAAAACCAATCAATCTACTTATCATGGAAATTGAGGCATATCAGAGTTTTAGTCAAGAGATACACATGTGAAACTGTAGAAAACACAGTCATTTTGTCTATATAGGAAGTCAGAGCATCAAAGATGAATTCTAAGTAACATAAAAAAACACCACTGCAATAGGATAGTAAAAGTATACAATTAGAACAAGAACACACTAGAACTCTTTATGAATCTCAAGTTGGCTAAGTAGATATCTCTGTATTTAGCTGAAAACCAGTCACTTACAATAAACACAGTCTTTTGCTAAAAAAATTCCAACCCTTAGCATATTTGACTTCTTAATATTTTATAGATAATTTACAACATAAGATGCCCTTATCTGATGCTAGATACATCGAAATTCTGACTCTTGACAACTTGCCTAACCATATGACATGGTATTTATTACAAAAGAACAACTAATCTACTAAACAGTCCTATTACAAATAGGATTCAAACTCTTAATCACCTATCTATAACAACCTTATCTTAATTTAATTACATCCTTTGCCAAATATATTAGCACGTGGTCTAATCTAGATGACTGGCTTCAAATCTTGATGACCATAATGTTGACCTCCATCAAAGTAGGAAAGAGTCCCCTGTTTTCTAGGCATAGGGTCCTTTACTGTTTTGAAATGTTCTGACCATCATGAATTCATCCTTTTGAGGTACTTTGCTGTTAGGAACTGAAATAACACCTGCCAAAAATCCTCCCTAAGCTCCATTTGTCCCAAACCACCTTTACACAGTTCAAATGAGTTGTAATAAACTGCGGTACGAAAACAACACAGTTTCGTAGAATTTTTCATAGCGCAGCTCCTTTACTCTTTCTTCTTCAAAATTTTGATTTCTTTCCTCAAGGATTATCTTCATTATCATTTAATACAACCTCCCTAGCGATTTCAGGTCATAATTCATACTTTTTCCCCTCAAAAATCTATGAGAAAGAGTGAAAAAAGCTGCTACAACAGTTTCGTTGTGTTTTTTACTCTTTTTACACTGTTTACGCTACGAAACTACTGAGTGAGAAGTTTTGTCCAAATTTTTTCAAAATGAAAACTATAAATGTGCCAAAACTAAAAATAACACTGATTTCATCAAATCAAAAATCCATATGAACTGAAAAACACATTTTTCATGAGGTTCCTTCTTAATTGTCACTTGATTTAGATTTTGACTTTTTAATGATTGTCATTTTGCACCTTTGTTCTTTAACTCATCTTGAGTCAATTTCAGCTTCTTCTCCAAGTCCTCCACTTGATCTCTAAGTCCTCTGTTACTGGCTCTCAAGTGATTATTTATTGCTCTGACAAATTTAGCTTCCTTGATGGCTGGAACTGTCCATGTGAAAAATTGTTTTGCATTGCTTGGGGTTTCAGAAATATAACCAGTTTGACCTTCCCATAGTGCCTTCATTCTTTTGAACTCTGATTTCTCATTACTATGCTTTCTGGCCCTCTTTCTCATCACAGGAATTTCTTGGTTTTATAACCTCAATTTCTCTTCAAGATGTTGACACTCTGTCATTTCTTCTTTTCCCTTATTTGTTTTGCTGGCTGCATGATCTACTATAGATGATGAGAGATCAACCAATTCTTCAGGGGATTTAGCTATTTCAATAGTTTCTTGAACTTCCTTGCTGCCTTCCTTGAGTTTCTTAGCATGCCTAATTAAAGTTTTCCTTGCTTGAAAGATAAAGGCTACATTTTCACCCTCAAACTCAAGCTTTTTTTTAGACCTAGACATTTTCTGTTTATGTTCATCTTCTCCAATGAAATCAGCTTGCAAAATGGGTGTCTCCTCTATGTCAATAGCATGCAGGATGTCATCTAAATTTCCCTTAATTACTGGGCTATCCTCTGAAAATGAAACAACTGTCTTTCCTTTTGATGCCATTGCTTAGCTTCTTATCACTCTCTTAATTTCTTGCATGCTGACATCCTTTTTTTGTTTTTCCTCTTTGACGCTCTTTGACCTCTGTTTTGCAAGTGATGGAGTTGGTGTAATAAGCACTTGTGTCTGTTCTGTCCTTTTCTCAACTTGTTTCCTTCGTTTCAGTTTTTCCAATTCCTTTTGTTTTGCAACCACAAGCTGACTAGACTCTGCTACTAGCGGTGAAGGAGTTCCCTTAGTTTTAGCATTTCTAGCTGGGGTTAGGGTTTCCAAATCAAAACCATTCATAAACAAAAAGGATGACCAATCCCTTCCTATCTTTTGAAGCTCATCAAAATCAATAACTTCATCAAATCATGATGAAATAAAGCAATTTCAAAACCATCAGATTTGGCTTGTACTTTATCAACCATTTTGGCAAGACTCCTAAGCAGATAAAAGGGAAAATCAAGTGAGATCTTACCAGTGAAATGCAGAAGCAGCTTGAAATGATATGTGTAAATCTTATGGTATCTACCTTCACATGTAAAGTATCTTTGAATGTTGAACAACAACTTTGCATAGGTGTCTTTAATGCAGCTTCTAGGTATAGCATTATTGAGGTCCATATCTACATACTTAGGTTTCATGAATTCCTTGCATGGCTCCATATAAAATTTGAAACTTTTGAAGAGCTTTTCTTGTACCCTTGGTATTTCTGTCATCGCAGCAATAATATCTGGTGTAATTGGCACACTTAGCATCCCACCCTTGGTAGTTGTTCCATTGAAGTACAAGGAAAATTCTTTAGACACCTGTATGTGGAAACCCTGCATTTTTTCACAAAACCAAAGGCAACCTACTCTGCTGAATGCCTCCATCACTCCTGGTTCTTCAATTATGGCCTTCATATTTGCAGGCTCATATCTTAAGCAATGTCCCCCACTGTGGACTTTATTTTCTTCTTCCATGCTTCTAAGAAAAACCTATCATCTTCGCCTGAATATCTGAAACACCCTTGCTTGAATATATGAAATAGCCTCGCTTGATTAGGATAAAGAAAAAATTTGTATGAAACAGCCACAGGTTTGGCTTGACAGTTCAGAGCTTAGACATTCGAATGGAGGCAAGAGAAATGAGTATGACCAATTAAGAAAAATTTTGAATTTGAAATGTCATCTCATAACTAAATTATGCCTCATTCATGCCCTATCATGACAATGATGACTACATCATGGGTAAGTACATCGAATCTCATCATTAACTGACCTATCATACCACTAACCTACCATTTCCCAATGAATTCTGACAAGTTCAAGCTCAAATGACAAGACGGTTAAGAAACTGTGCTTTTGTAGTGCTCACAGTGTATTTTCCCTAGTTTGCACTACGAAACTATTAGCGCTTTCGTAGCACAAATCAACCTTTTTGAACTAGCGGTGCTACAAAAATGTGGATTCTTGGCTAATTGTAGAGTTTTGACCCGAAACTTTATGGAATGACTCCTAAATGGAAATTATGGATTTTTGACAATGAATGTACCTTTAAAAGACTTTATTTGAACTTAATGATGAAATTTGAACTTGTAATAATCTAACCTACCCTTAACCAAATCCTAAAATGACTTCTAAACCATTTGAAACTATAACCAAAAACAAACATGACTCAATGATATTTTTTGAGAATTTTTGGGTGATAACAGAATGCTCAAGCAAAGAAAATGCATACCTACATATGTTGTTGCGAGCTATTTGGTCGACGAACAAGAACTGAAAATATAGATCCTGTTGGCCCGGGCACATGATATAGATTGTCTGAATGTCGAATTGGATTGTAGGCATCGTCCAACTCTCCTTCTAGATCACTATAACAATTGCGGCCAACCCGCCTTTTCTGGGATCCATCAGTTGTAGCTTCTCCTTAAAAAGAAACAAAAACATGCATTGAAGATGATAGGATAGCCATATGACCTCTTTTCTTCATTTCTTTTTCATTACTAAAAATATGTTACAAGTTTAAAAAATATTTTTACTGCTCAAATAAAAAGGCAATACAACTATCTGCTCATTAAAATTTGACTATAATACAAATCACACAGCTAGTCATGTTTTAGATCAAATTTCATAGTTGTGAATCAAATGACTCTTGTGCCACAAAATAAAGTCCAAAGTTATTTTGATATGACCCACTACTGAAACATACGACGGACATAAAATTAACAGAAACAAGGAAAAAGATGAAATTTAAATGCTTGAGCATTTCAGAAGATGATGTTTCTCTTCTGTCAACTCCTTCAACTTCGCCTCCAATTCCATTTTCCCCTTTAATTTGTCAGCAATGATGAAATTTAAATGCTCGAGCATTTGATAATATGATTTTTGTCTTCTATCAATTCCTTGAGCTTCACCTTCAATTTCATTTCCTGCTTTAATTTGTCAGCAATGATGTCAACTCCTTCAACTTCGCCTCCAATTCCATTTTCCCCTTTAATTTGTCAACAATGATGAAATTTACATGCTTGAGCATTTGAGAAGATGATGTTTGTCTTCTGTTAAGACCTTCAGCCTTGCCTTCAATTCCATTTTCTACTTTAATTTTTCAGCAATGATATGTGAACTTTTATGGACCTAACCAAACATAGTTGTAGGAACATAAATTACTTGTATTGCAAATTCTAAAATAAAATTGTAACATTTGAAGCATTATGTGCAGAAAAAACAAGGCGAAAATGATAAGCTAAGATCTAGAGGCTACTCAATTCTCGAGTCCTTTCCATATTGGTGTTAGGGTTTACAATATCATCCACTGGAACTGGGACATACATGTCCACACAATCACTCTAAATTGATTTAGCTTGTGACCATTGTAACTCTAAAATTAATTGGTTAGTATTGGCCATGCCAGTAACTCATGAGTCATTTCCATTACTCCAAAATTGAAAATCTAAAGTTTCAATTTATTTATATAGGATAAAATGAATTAACATATAAATAGTGGAATTTGAAAAAGACAAAGAATCAAGCTCTGAGTCATCTCATTTTATTCCTTTCATCCAGTATTACATAGGGACATGTTCTTAAGGGTGAGGAGCATGATCTCCACTCTACCAAAATGTGTACGTGGGTAATGCAATATTTGTAAGTGGGTACTGCAAGAGGGACATTCCCCATGTCATTCATTTATGTTTAAAGTTTCACATTTTCTAATATAATTTGTGGGTAATGCAAGGGACATTCCCCATGCCATTCATTTGTGTTTCAAGTTTCACATTTTATAATATATTTTTTTAAGTATTTCAGGTAAGATCCACTATGTTGAAGACTCCAACATCCCCTACGATGCTCCCTAAAATTTTGTGATTCCTCTACATATCCTTTGGTTTTATTTTCTTGTTCTTGCATCCCTGAATCAAAAAAAATTGGTGGAGCATTACCTTCCTCTTTAGATACCATTAGGATTATCAACCCATACCCAGATTATTAGAGCCGCGTACTCTAACAAACATTGGAAAACAATACTGTTACATAATCTCAACTTCATTCAGTTCAACCTTACATCCATTCTTTTGCCAAAAAGAATACATATCGTCCTCCTCTAACTGGGAAGTTTTTCGAGATTTCCGTAACAAACACTTTGAGAATAAATCCTTAAAAAACATATATAATTAATAACATTTTTATTTTACTTGCATGTAAAAACCAAAACCCTAAAAAAGACAAGTCTATTTCAGCAAGTCCTTCCTATAAAAGCATGAATAGATAAATAACAATTTGCAAGACTAAATATCATTGGATAGGTGTCAAGGGGATCTTTAGTTACATATGGGGCACTAATGACTATGTTATTTGCTATGAGGAAGATGGAGGTAAAAACCTTCAGCTGCATGGGTTTGTTGATGTTGACTGGGAAGATGATTGCACAATCTAAATCCTACTAGTGCTTATCTATTTATCTTGTTTCGAAGGAGTTTTGAGTTGGAGTAAGAGGAAATGAGTGGTTGCCCAATCAAGTATTGAGGCAGAGAACATTGCATTTTCTTAAACAACCAAGGAATTCATTTGATTGAAGTAATTATGCATAGATATTTGGTTTGAATAGGGGACGATGCCTATTTTTTGTGACCATCAAAATGCAATTTCTTTGAGAAAGAATCCCAAATTCCTTTCTCAAAGAAGCATATCAAGGAAAAATTCTACTATATTAAAAGGTGATGAAGTCTACTGATGTAACTCTACTAAATTTTAAGGCCAATGATAATTTTGAAGATGCTTTAATGCAATGGATTGAAATAAATTAATGGGGCAAGATGGGGAGCCAATCTTGTTGAAGTTATTTCTAGGTTCTATATTGTTAGGATATGTGAAAATTTATTTTTCAACACAACAGATCTGATTTTTCTGTGTGCCTCAAATGCATAGTTGGCATGGCACTTACTTTTAGAGTGAATAGAATTGCATAAAGAATTCAAAATTTTCTAAATTTTGGGAATTTTTTTGAATTTTTCCCTATATGATTTACAACTTACTGTAATTCTTCAAAATTTATCTACTAAATATCAGGAAAATTGACCGGAAATTTTATTTTCTCCCACCATTATTGGAAAATGGAACCCCATACAGACACATTAGGAATCTCATAGTTTTCCCTTTTAGATTTTCATTCCCCTGTGTGCCCCCCTCCTGCCCCCCAAATGTGTTAGGGTCACTATCGGATTTTCATGACAGCCACAACCTCTAGGATAATTTTCATTATATATTTTTGGCCCTTCCTGTGAGCATGTCCATATTATGAACTTCATGTTGAATTTATATTTTGAATAACATAAATATAATTGGAATGGTGACATTTTCATCTCATAAATGGAAGATTACTTTGCATTTTATAGAGCAATGTGGTCAAAATCGGCCAGTTCACTCAGAATTAGCTGACTTTGACTCAAATTGGTGACAAAAAAAATTGAATTTGTCTAATGACTTCACAGAAGACATGTCAACAACTGGCCAGGTCTGAGTTGACTCATTCCATCTAGTCATATAATGAATCTGTCAAGTCAATGTTAATATTATAATCTTATTTTCCATCCTAAGAGTCTACCTTAGAGACACCTTGATGAAGAACTATTTTTCTGCACTTGGAAACAAAGATTAGCAGGTTCATCATTCCCTATAGAGTGAAAAGGAGTGATGATTACTTAATTCCCTTGAGTAAGAAGTGATGACCTCGTCAAGCTTATAGATTTTCTCATTTTCAAGGGGATCATTTTGAAAAGGTTTGAATTGCCTCATATAATGGCTTGGTAACACGTACTGGTGTCTGAATTTACCAAGACCTAGGTGTTTAGATTCATCTTCTCCATAGCAAATCTATATAATGAAGCCACTCCAGAGAGATATAAGTAACTAAATGTTGTTGAAAAAATCTTAGAGAGAGATTTCTTTCTGCCATAGGAAAACTCATGGCAACATGAAAGCTCTCTCTAATATTTTTAAGCAGCATGTAGTTATGTATCTCTCTATATCTCTCCCTTATGAATGACTGCACTACATATACTTGGTGAGGAGAGGAGAGGATGAATCTAGAACCATATGTATCAGTGAATTTAAAATCTAATATTTGTTCGCAAGCCATTAGATGAGGTAATTCAAACCTTTTCAAATTGATCCCCTAAAAAATCAGCAAATCTAAAAGCTTGACCAGGTCGTTTCTGCTGAAGGAATTAAGAAATCATTGGTCCTTGCAGTAAGGAAAAGGGAGATGCATTGATCCTTGTCAGTGTATAGGGATGAATGAGCATGCTAATCTTTGTTTCTTAGGGAAGAAAAGTGGTGCTCCAGTAAGCTGACATCAGGGTGTCTCAGGTAAACTCTTAGGATGGAAAATAAGGTTCTAACAATTAGTGCTTGATGTAGAAGCATTTTAAAACCAATGAATTATATTAAATTTAACCAAAAAATAAATAAATATCTAACCTTATATTACATCTTCATAAGCCTCCCTTGCCTCATTTATCAGTCATTTTTTTCATGGAGAGAGATTTCAGATGAGATGTTGAGTAAACCTTACCTAATGTTGTAGCTGATTTGGGTTTTATTTCATAGGGGAAACCATTTATATGTGAAAATAACATATACATATTTCTACAGTTATCAGCAAAGCCTCGAGATCCTATTTATTATTTTAGCATATGCCCCTATAAATTATGCTCTATAGTGGTCTAAATTGAGGATCAAACTTGAAAACCTTAGTATATGTTATTATAGCTGTCATGATGAAGTTTCATGGTGTAACCTAAAACTTTGCCAGCATGAAGTAAACATTTGAGAGAAAGAAATTAGACCTTTGTTTCATATTGGGACAAATTACAACTTGGTTTTTGGAACTAGTTAATCTTAAAGTCAGGAATGAGGGATCTTATACCAAGTTCACAGCAGAAGTGCAAAAGGAGGCTTTCCTTTTAGGTTATGATGAGTTCATATACTTAAATTATGGTGTATAATGCCTTTCATGGACTGAAGAAGGATATCATGGCGATACTTTGATGATTGAAAGAATTGTTAGACTTGTGTACTTCACTTTATGGAGATTGACTACAGAGTATCATTTTTACCTTTTACAATGTGGAAGAGAAGTTATTTCTAGCCCTAAGAGCTTCTGCTAAGGGGAATGACTGAATGAGAAAATGAGAAATATTTTCTAAGTATGGGAGATGACCATTTCTTATGTAAAATGGATACCCCTGAATGTAAGAACAATTGTTTGAGAATACCTTTGGTGACAAGTTTGTTATCTCCACCTTACTTGTTGAAGCCTAGATGCCCAGTCAACTTTTACATGCTTAGACATGCTAGGAGTGAACATTATCATTTCAATGTGCTTTCTTGAAGCTTATTTATCAATTGAGATTAGGATTTTATATTAATATTATCAAATTGTCTCTTTCATTTTGCAAGGATGTATTATGATTGACACTAATTGATGATTGTTTGAGCTTCAGGACATCTCAATGAGCTCAAGAGTGGAAGAAAGTAGATGGAAAATTGTTCATTCTAAGCCTCAAGGAGTAAATCTACTCAGTACTTGGTGATGCATCATGATTAGGTGCCTATAGGTTTTGAAGAGCAAATGAAATATGGTGATGAATTACATGAAGCTCATGGTTTCACTATGTTTTAATTCCAAGTAAGACAAATATACAAGGTGATACAGATACTCCTAGGAGTGATCCGAGTTCTTGAGGTTCACAATGTCACAAGGAGAAAGCCTAAGGAGATCCTTAGCCTTTGGAAAAACAACTCTAGAAGTCCATTAGGGGTGCAAATCCAGAGAAAAAGTGCAAATGAATGATCAAGATATGAAAGATAAAATTCCTCCCAGCATCTTAGTCAAGCTTATGATCTCATCAATTTGGCATTAATTCAAGTCCATCCAAGGTTGCCCAAGCCTCAGAGACAATAAAACCACATATCTCAAAAGGATTAGGAACATAGTGATCCAGAAACATGAACCTTGATGATCCACATTGAAAGGAAGACTTTAAAAGATAACTCATGAAAATTTTAATACCTACTAAAGCAATGAAAGAGGAAACTACAAGGGAAAGGAAGTGTTAATCATAAGACTAAGTTCAGGTTACATCCCGACAAGAAGGGTATTTATTTCCATGGTAAGTCACGTTGGCATCAAATAAGGGATCCAGCCTCACTCAATCCTTTAAAGCTTCTCAAATAAATATGTTATAAGATTAAGCATGGAATAATAGAATTTATGGCAATGAATGCCCACTTTCATAGTGAAGCACAATACAGAACACACATTTCCATAACAAAAAGTGAGAATTGAATTGCAGATTCATACATATATTTCACAGGTCTTTTTTATCCAAGAATGGTCCAATAAACTGATTTCTTACAAGAAATTTTCCACCCAACCGTAGACATTCAGTGTAGATGACACCCCCAAGTTGGGTTATGAGGCCACTAGGGTAAAGGAAAAGGAAAAAAGCTAAATTAGTATAGCTTATTAAACCCAATCCAATTTTATAATGGATAGACCAAATTGTTCATTATATAGCACTCTAGGCATCTCATTCAGCTATCAATCAACCATGGCACACTCTTCCACTACCCAACACAACACAAAGAAGATATTCCCTTTCTCTGTTCATTGTTCCCTTAGGGATCTTCTTCCGTTCTAGTTCTCTTCAATGTAGGCATAGCCTAATCTATTGATTATCTTCTGGGAATAACTTGATTTATAGAAGAAACCTCCTAAAATATATCTCCTAAAATATCTGCAAATTTCTCTTGAAAGCTCTTAGTTTTGGTCAATTTTAGATTTGGATAATGAGTCACCATGGGAAAGCGTAGCATAATAACTCTTTTTCTACGAAGATGAGTATAATATAATGGTGAAAATGAGGAATGAGTGGAATGATTTCCCATGAGGTAGGAGAATGAAGTGATCTTCACACTTTCCCAAGCTGATTGTAGTTAGCCCATGCTTTAATAACTACATGACGTAGACCTCCTCACCAACCTCTACATGCATTCATGATCGCCTATTGAAGAAAAATGAGGTGGATGGCTTAATTTAGGGCACATGATGGAAAATAGATTGGTTCCTAGGTTGACACTTGGTAAAGGAGGAATAATTTTCCATAGGCCCCTTTCCTCTTCAATTTTTGTGGAATCATAGCCTCTCGTGCCATCCACTTCCATCTTGGAACATAGAGACATATATTATTATTTTATTTAATTTATATTGACATAGCTTTGAGTTCACTATGGTAAACCTATAATATGGTCAAAAGTAAGTATATTTCAAACATATACATACCTAGCCATTCACTAGTCAGGCCTTAGCCTTGAGCTCCACACTAGAAATCCATACGAGTATATTTACATCATTGGCACACGGGCCATTTCTTTAAGCTCAAATGGCTTCACTCTCATCTTCATAATCACACATTGAAAATTTATACATAATATGATCTAATATATTCCATGTGTAAAAACTAGGGTCTTACAACATTCATGAGTGTTCTAGTGAGGTCCCTATAAAGAAAAGGTAAAAATTCTTTGCCAATGGCAAGTAAAAGGAGAAAAGATAAAACATACTTTATGATTGGACTTAAATGCCATAAATTGTCTCCAAAGGACATCATGCAAGCCTGTCTTTGTATAATTCTAGTGAGGTCCCTATTACAGACAAATTCTTAAATTTCTGCCAAAGACAAGAAGAGGAATGATTGGGAAACATAGTCTATCTTAGTAGTTGCAAGTTGAACAAGTTGCCAAAGTACTTCATGCAAGTCTCTCTCTCTATGTATGTAATTATAAGGGTTGTTGAGCATTCAACATGCTTTAGGCATATGCATTATTATTAGGAGTCCCTAAATAGAAACCTATCAGTTCAATAATTCCTTGACTGACACCAGCTTAAACCCTCCGTGCCTTTGGTTTTTAAGGTCTATATTTTGGCTTCCCTTCCACATTTTATGCATATGATGAGATCCTTGACCTTTCCACTTGGAAATCCACTTTAACAATGGATTGATTTGATTTATCCTAGTTGGAGGCTTCTCAACATCTCGATCGTAATACAATATGAGATAGAGACTCATTGACCTCCACAAACCCACCTACATAAGAAAGTATATATCCTCACTAGCACTACCAATAGGATAAAAATGTGCTCCCAATTAGTACTATTTCCATCCATTATCCTCCGATCTGATAGAACTGTATTATTTCAAGCAACTCCCTCTTTATCGCTTATCCAAGCTTATCCATTGTTCACATCAGGATTTAATATCGGTAGTCATTAGACATAGATTTCTCTCTGAGAGTAGATAATGCGGCTTCCTGTAATGCCAGCAAGGTTGCCTGTGGACAACCTATTCCAAATAATTTCTCGTGATGGCATACCATTGAGAAAACAACTAGAAATAGGATATTCTTTACTACTACTCTAGATCCTACCAGAAAAATCCTTATATATTATGAATGTTGAGAAGGAATTAGGGAATTAATAGAGCGCTCACCTGAAGATAGGAAGCTAAGGGTCGAACACACTTCACAATCTGAGTAACTCACCAAATAGTGACATATGTTCTTCCCTAGCTTTCACATATTCTAGATCGAATCGTAGGCGGGTACTACCAACAATATTACATTCCCTCACTTCCCCTTTGGAATGAATGCATCGGTCAAGCTATTCTCCACCAAATACACCTGAATGATGGAGACTATCGGGGTGGATCATACCCATTGAGTGGATTCTACTCTTTTCTCTCTTTGAACATGTACACGCTGCCCTTCAGAGGGGGTATGCTTTCGTCACCACAATAGATCCCACTACAGAAGTCATTCTACTCTATCCTCTCTATGTCCCTATACATACTACCCTCCAGAAGGGGTTTCTTGTCGTCATCGTCATATATACTGCTGCAGAAGCCCTTCTACAATATGTTTCCTTCCCTTTCAATCATCCCGCTCATTCTACCCTTTGTTCTCTCCATGTGCATGTACACTCTTCTCTCCAGAAGGGGGTTGCTGCTATGATCCCACCACCTAAACCCTCTGACAATGTGTTTCCTTCCCCTTCAATTAGGTCCCTAATTATTCCCTCTTTTCCATCTACACCCTTCAATCATCCAGCTCATTCCTCATATGTTTCCTTACCCTTCAATCATGTCTCTCATTCTACCCTCTTTGTGGTCTTTCTGCCCTCTTTTTTGTCTACACCCTTCAATCATCCCACTCATTCCTTTTTAGCAAAAAGTCTCATTCCTTTTCGCAAAATACTAAGCCGAGAGGAAATGGTAACTTATGTCATAAAAGGCTCCACAGTAACTAATGTCATAGAAAAAATCCCATGGCAACTAATGTAACTAATTTGAATTAACATTTTGTAGAAAAATTCTATAGTGGTTTAGTTCGGTGGAAATATTAATTTTGATTGTAGATACAAAAATATTTAATAAATGTTTGTATTAAGGCACAATGTATGTCAAGGCATATTTGTAGGATATAAACTATATTATAAAAATGACTGCAATACCAGTAGTAGTTAAGTGTTTCAATAGTAGCTTAAGTGTGTAGAGATTTATTAATTTCCTATGAAATGAAAATAAATATTTATTATAAGAAAAAAATATTTCAACCTATAACCTATTTTTTTTTTAGTGCTTATATTTCTTGTTTTACATGTGAATCAAGGACATTTAAATGGCATTTGAAATTTGGAAGAACATTGTTAAGTCCTCTATTAACACCCAAACATATTCTTTGCCTACAATGATATATGTCAAAAAATAGCAACCTTAAATATGGCAGGCTAGAGTTATTAGTTGTTTTCAATCTTGAAGAGAATTTATCATTTTAGTTGAATCTACTGCCATGAAAAACCATATCCTCCCTCTATTTCAATCTAATGTACATTCATTGTCATGGCTTCAAGGAGTATAAATCCTTTCATAATTAAAGCTATTTCTACCATATATTGGATCACAAATATAGTCCAGCAAGTAGAATATCTCGACATTTTATGAGGCCCATCAAGTTGAATAACTGAACATTTTATGAGGCTCATAGTGATATTGACATATATAATATTTAAATAGATCTTCCAAAACCTCATTGCTCTAGAAACATGCAAATGAACTTTTGAAGTCAACAACCTATGCAATTTGAAAAGTAAGGCAACTAAACAAGAAGACTCACAAGTTTCCATTTGAAAACTTGAAAAGTAGGTAACAAAATTTTTTATTTACGCTCAAATTTTAGGCCGGGGAAAAATCAAGTCTTTGAGATGTCACATATAAGCAACTAACATTAATAAAATCCAAAGTTTCAATAAATGCGAGAAAATAGATAAGCTTATTACATCTCATGAGTCCATTGGTGATAACCTAGTCCTAAAAAGAATATCAAAGCTGACAATCACTCCATGAAAAATATAAACTAGGTAGTAGGAGTCCACTCCAGAGACAAATCTAACCCAAAAATCAAAAAAATCAATTTTATGAGGGTGTCCAAGCAAGTGTCATCTTCAAAATAATTATTAACTTACAACAACCATCTAAAAGCATAATAATGTTGATCTTCCTTGCAATGAAAGTTACCTCCAAAAGTAACCTAAGGCATCAACAGTGCATAAATATAGATAAGGCACAAAAGGATGGCCATATTGAATCAACTAATGTAACACTATTTGTAGGGATAAGGCTTTGTGACAAAACCGAAGGCCAAGGGATTGGTGAAAAATTCACTCATTATACCCACACACCGTGAATCATAACCTAAGCACATCAAAATATCTTAAAGATGAAAGAACACCTAACTCTATCATGGGATTTTCAAATTCAATCTTCATCCTAAGGCATTGTTTCTCTATCATTGTGGCCCACTCCATTGCCTTCCAGTATGACGAGACCCTTAGACAAACCTAGTCCACTTTAGTCGCACTACATACTTGGCAACTAACTAGATCCTCAAATCCGAAGCCTTTTCCATTATTTTGTAAGAAATGGTAAGAAAATTAATAAGTTGACAACCACCTATAGAGTCTCTCATTGAATTCTTAGGAAAAGATTCATCAAGCCATAATTGACACTTGAGAGACTCAAAGAGGAACCTAGCAAAAAAAATCTACATCTAAACAACAAATATGATCCCCAATAAAGTCCCACGTGAACTTATATTCTTCATAAGGAAAACCATCCAATCTTGAGGACTTTCCATTTTGCATAGAATCATATAAATCATCTGTCATAGTATCCTAGACAAACATATAATTGTCCCCAATAGTACCTTACAAATAATTATCATGCAACAAGCATCTTGGGAAACACCCACACTATTTGTAAAAGAAAAAATAGAAAATATAGACAAAGGGATACCACTGCTACATATGTATAATATATAAATTCCATATACCAAACCCCACCTCCACACTTGTCTCCTTGGCACTCAAAGATGGTCAGCTCCCCCCTAACGATGCATTAAGTTTTCAAAAAATAATAGGCCATCCAATTCCACAACTATTCTTGCTCAAAGCTAAGGATAGGGGCATACAAAACAAAAAATTGTATCGCATGGTCCTAAATTAAGAGCATGATCCAAACACACATGCCTACCAAATCCAAACCATAAGCAATCACATGATTATGAAAAGACAAAGAAAGAGAAATAACTATGCCTCCACTCCCTTGAAAATGCTTAAAATTCCTAAAATGGGTCATTCCTTGATTTGTGTGCCCATCAAAGTCTAGTTTTTGCAATAAGAGCCAAACACAAGTTCCTACCTTTCTGATGGTGC
Organism: Pinus albicaulis; assembly: GCA_034641835.2. NCBI lineage: Eukaryota > Viridiplantae > Streptophyta > Pinopsida > Pinales > Pinaceae > Pinus > Pinus albicaulis. The sequence continues at coordinate 1,666,815,599 of CM076578.1, read as the reverse complement.
GCCAGCCCACAACCAGGTCAGCAAACGACAAAACAATGAAAAAATGTGTCAATGTAAAATGTTTTATTTGTGACGTGTCAACCAATTTTTGGTTTGTTTTACACGTCGCTCCACATTAATGTCACAGTAGATATTATCGGCTCTTCCACCTTCCGTGAGGTCTGTAACAGCTGATCTCTATGCTTGGAAATTAATTACAACGTAATTACGCCATCCGGTCGATCGATTCCCGCTGTCTTTCGATTTGCCTCAGATTTTGCACGCTTATCAGTAACTGCCTATCATCCGGGTCATTTTCTTTCGTTCGGTGGCTACTATACGAGGGTTTCTACTCCGGCGATCTCTGAGAGTATTACTGTGAGTCTTTCGGCTCTACGATTCCTGGATTCTCCTCTATCCTCTGGTGTTTGTAATGATGGTGCTGTGCTGGTCGAATTTTTGGGTCTGTCACTGTTTTGTTTCTATGCACTATGAGTGAAAATGCAAGTTATGTTGGGGTTTTTTTTTCTAGCTGTAGATCTCTCGACTGACTGTAACTCGTTTTTCCTTCACTCATAGGTTGGTTCCGCCGGGCTTCTTTCCAGCTTGCTCATCTCCATTCGCACTGGGAAGAGGTAAGTTATCACTCTCTGTTTTAGCATTCTCTGGTTTTTCTTCTCCGTCTAAACCCTGGGCTCCTCGTGAGCAGGCTTCGGCGGACTCAACCAGTTATTCAAATCGACAATTGCTTAGTGTGTTCGGCCTTTACTCCAGGTAATGGTTAGTCTCTCTCCCTTTTCGTTTTCTGTATTATGGACGTGGTTTACAGGTCCTCAAGATTGACCTTACAACTTTATCGTGCAGGTGAAATAACCCTTCCTGGCTATTCGATTTTTCGGCTCGATTTGCTGTGGCCCTTCCACTCTCAACGGGTAGGATCGTCTCCTGTTACAGCCCTCTCCTTACTCTGAGTTTATGTTACACTTCACAGGCGAACTTGTATTGTTTTATCTCTGTTCGTGGCTCAAAGAAACATTAGAGTCACCTTGCATCCACTTTGCCGTTCCTTACATTTGTCTGTCTCTGTCACACTGGAATAATCTTTTTTGTAGAATTCTCGGGTTTGAAACCCTGACTGTGATTTCGATGTGCATTCTGAACTCTTGCTCAAAAGTCGTATTGTTTGGGTTTTAAGACCCTACCAATGTTTCCAGTTTTCAATGATGTTATGTAATATAAGTCTCCCGTAGTCTACAGGACTATGACTGGTATATTGAATCGACTATTTATTTAATATTTGCAATTTAAAGAAAATCTTTTGTTCTCGCTACTTTCTGTTGATTTGGAAAAACACAGTTCGACAAATATGTTACCTATAGATACTTCGATGTTTTATTTGATTCCGTTTGTTGTTTTTCCAAATGTGATACTCGACTGTGTATGTTACTCCGAATTCGGCGGCCGGTAGGTTCTTTTTCTTTTGTTTAGAAAGAAACTCCATGACTGTTATATTTCCATCAATATCTGTAGCACTTCTTATTTTCAAGGAAAAAATAAATACTGTCTTCTGAATGAAACTGTTAGTACTTTCAATTTTTGCAATTGAGAGCAAATTAACACATTTATATGACACAGATGGTTTGTAAGGAAAAAAATTTGTTTTCATTTATTTCTCTTTCTTGACAAATTCCAGAACCCCTGCCCAAATACAACTTTTTCCTTTTTGTATCTCAGTAGGAGACAAGGTAGTTTCTAGTTGGAAACCATCATGCTGTCAGTTACATTTAGTTATTTTTTTTTTTCATTTCTTCAAATTAACGAAAGTGAAACAGCCAACTAGCCCTCCTACAGATTTTCAATAAATAAAAGTCAGCTACACTACCTAATTTAATAAAACCTCCCTAAGTGTAAACAGTCTTCTAAAATGAATTAAACCTTTTCAGGTTCAAAGACCTGTCAAATTGTCACGCGTCACCAAGAGACAAAACCTGCTGCTGTTTGTCTACCCTGAGTTGGATGCTCCTGCATCAGGCTCCCGGGGTAACAAAAAGTCATGGTTCCATTCCATGAGATCGTCCACCGAATAGCTAGCTTTCTGGATCTGTGCTGCGTCAAGCCAGGAACTGTCCTCAATAGTACGGTTCTTCCACTTGACCAAGTACTGTAAGTATTCTTTCCTACGCGTTTTCTTAGCTACTTGTGTGTCGAGGATACCCTCGATCTCAAGGGGCTGCACTGCAGGCATCTGCCTCAACCAAGAATCCTTGCTAACTTGGGTGTCTCGTTCTGGCCTTGCTTCCCTGTTGTCTTCAGGACTGGCAGTGTAAGGAAACATATCTGCCACCTTAAAGATGGGTGAAATGCCTATCCCTGGTGGCAACTGTATCTCATAAGAATTGGGAGAAAACTTGCAAAGAATTTTGCAGGGGCCAATATTTTTAAACTTCAGTTTGTTATATTCCCCCTTCGGAAAATGTTCCTTGCGCAAGTGAGCAAGTACTTCATCCCCAACATTAAATTGAACTTCCCGCCTTTTTAAATCTGCTTGTTGTTTGTATCTTTGACTGCTGTCCTGCAATTTTAACTTCACCTACTCGTGCAAATCACTCATCGCTTGAACGAAATCTTCTCCATCCGCACTTCTTTTTTCAAGTTTCCCCAAATCCCGCAGCTCATGCACTCCGCGAGGATGCATGCCATACAGAACCTGAAAAGGACTGTAACCCGTGCTGCGATTAGGTGAATCGTTGTATGCAAATTCCGCCTGGGCAAGTACACGATGCCACATTCACGAATTTTCTCCTATCAAACTTCGTAGCAAGTTTCCCAAGCTCCTATTCACCACCTCCATTTGCCCATCAGTCTTTGGGTGATAAGCGGAGCTAAAAATTAACTCGGTGTCCAAATTTTTCCACAGGGTACGCCAGAAGTGTCCTGTAAACCGCACGTCCCTGTCAGAAATAATGGACCTCGGAAAGCCATGCAGTCTAACAATCTCTGTGAAAAACAAGTGTGCTATGTGAGTAGCATCACTGGTTTTTCGACAAGGTATAAAATGCGCCATCTTCGAAAATCTATCCACCACCACCATTACTGAATCAAACCCTTGCTATGTCTTAGGCAGGCCCAAGACAAAGTCCAAACTGACTGAGTCCCATGGCCTACTCGGAATGGGCAATGGCGTATAAAGCCCTGCATTTTGACTGCCACCTTTCGCTAACTGACACATCTTACACCTGCTTACATACCTCTGCACATCCCATCGCAACTTTGGCCAGTAATAAAAATGCTCTATCTGGGATAAGGTTTTGTCTATGCCGAAATGTCCGGCTAGACCTCCACTGTGCTTTTCCCGAATAATGTTCTCCCGCATTGAACAGTCGGGAATGCACAACTGTCCTCCCCTAAATAACAATCCTTCTTGCAGATTATAGTCAAACCATGAACTATTATTCCGCAGCAAAGGGTTTTGACACGCCTCATGGGCCTCCCTAAAATTTGTATCTGTCTGATATAAATCCTTCAAATTCTCAAAACCCAGCACCTGCACCATACTCTTCTGCAAGAGCAAAGCTCTTCTGCTCAATGCATCTACAACCTTGTTGGACTGCCCACTAATGTGTTTCAATAAAAATGTAAAGCTTTGTAGATATTCCACCCACTCTGCATGCTTATGGTTCAACTTATGCTGCTGCATAACGTACTGTAAGGCAGAATTATCAGAAAATAAAACAAACTCATTACCTAACAAATAGTGCCTCCAGTGCTTCAAAGCTTGAACGACCGCATAGAATTCCTTGTCATAAGATGAATACTTTTGCCTACTTTCGTTCAGTTTCTCACTGAAATAAGCGACCAGTCTGTCCTCTTGGCTAAGTACTGCCCCAATGGCTGTACTGTTAGCATCACAACGAACTTGAAAAATTTTGTTGAAATCTGGCAATCTCAAAATTGGTCTCTGAGTGATCTTCTTCTTTAAAGTATTAAAACTACTTTCTGCTGCTTTAGTCCAGCAAAAAGGCTGATTTTCCTTCTTAATTGTGTCCAACATTGGTGCGCAGATCCCGCTAAAATCCCTGATAAATTTCCTGTAAAAACTTGCTAATCCATGAAAGCTTCGAACCTCGAACAAATTTTTCGGGGATGACCAGTTTACTATAGTTGCAATTTTCTCTGGGTCCATCATTAACTCATTTTTTGCAATAAAAAAACCCAGATAAACTAATTCCCGTTGAAAAAAAGTACACTTTTTCAAATTTATTAGCAGCTTGTTCTGTTGCAATCTTCTCAATACAATTTGAACATGTCGGAAGTGTTCCTCCTTCGTTTTGCTGAAAATAAAAATGTCATCCAAATAAACAATCACAAATTTCCCAATGAATTCTTTCAGCACTTTGTTCATTAGGCGCATAAATGTACTAGGGGTGTTACTCAAACCAAATGGCATCATCATCCATTCGTACAGCCCTTCATTTGTCTTGAAGGTTGTTTTCCACTCACCCCCTTCCCAAATTCGGATATGGTGGTAACCACTCTTCAAATCAATCTTCGAAAAATATGTTGCCCCACTTAAACAATCCATCATGTCATCCATTCGCGGTAATGGAAACCTGTACCTAATCGTAATATTTTTAATATCTCTTGATTCTGTGCACATTCGCCATTCGCCACCTTTCTTAGGGGATAAAACTGTCGGAACTGCACAGGGACCCATACTCTCCCTGATCAGTCCTTTATCAAGCAACTCCTGCACCTTCTTTCGAATTTGTTCATTATCCTTCGGACTCATACGATAAGCTGCTTTATTTGGTAAGCTAGCTCCTGGTATAAAATCAATACAATGGCTGATGCTTCTCTTAGGTGGCAATTCGTCAGGCAAGTCATCTAATATTATATTGCCAAAGTCTTGCAGCATATCCTAGATCTGCTCCGGCAGATCTGTGATATTTGTGTGCAATACCATTGTCTTTGGTCTCCTCACAACAGCAAAATTAACATCATTATCCTCAATCTATTTCAAAAACTCTTTTCCGCCCACAAGTAATGCCTTTACTCCACTAGCTTCTGCTGCGTTTTCCTCCTTGATGGGCACAAGCGTGTGCTTTATCCCATCCTTGAAAAACTTGTAACAGTTTGTCTTCCCATCATGAATTACCTTTCTGTCATACTGCCAGGGTCTTCCTAATAGTATATGACATACATCCATTGGCATAATGTCGCAGATAATTTTGTCCTTGTATCTGCCTATCTGGAATTCCACTTCACATTGTTCATCAACTAACAGTTGATGTCCCTTTTGCAGCCACGACAATTTGTAAGGAGTGGTATGCTTCAGCCTTTTCAGCCCCAATTTCTCCACCATTTCCGTGACCACCAAATTAGCGGTACTCTTGCTGTCAATTATCAGTTTGCAGCACTTACCCTGTGATTTGAAAACTGTCCGGAACAAGGCCTTTCTTTGATCTGGTTCCACAATTTCTTTTGCTGGTTTTATCAGCACCTTGTTCAATACCAAGGCTTCCCCTGTCTCTAGTGCATTTTCCACTTCCTAGGGAGGTGCTTTCGCCTCCTCTGTTTGGGCAACATACGTTCCTCTCCCACCTGTTGGTTCTCCTTCAGGACATTCATACGACTTGTGCCCCCACTTGTGGCACCTATAGCACTGGAAAGCTCCTCTGCCACAATCATTTCCTCTCCCTTGCTAGTATGGTCGTCCCCCTCTAGCGCTATTTTCCTTTTCTGTTGTTCCCACAGATTTGGAACTGCTGCCTTCTTCATTGGAACTTGTACCTCTGCCTCTGCCAAAATCCTTCCCCTTTCCTCTGCCAGATCCGCCTCCTCTTCTGGCATTCTGCTTCCTGGTTATTTTCTCTTTTGTTTTCAAGGCACACTGATATGCCTCATCTAGAGTTCTGGGTGAAATAATACTGATTTCTTCTAGTATCTCTCCCCTCAGCCCATTTACAAATCTCGTTGTTTTTTCAGGAGTATCCTCTATATATCCTACCCTTAAGTTCCACTTGTAGAACTCTTCCGTATACTCCTTGACTGTTGACCTCCTTTGCCTCAAATTCTGTACTTGCTGGTACAACATAATATGATAATCTTTGGGCAGAAACTTTTCCTTCAGCTTGGCCTCCATCTTGGCCCACTTATTTATAGGTTGTTTATTTAGCCTTTTCCTCTCTGCCTGAACACTGTCCCACCACAAGGAAACATGTCCTTTTAACTTGGTGGCAGCAAAATTCACCCTCTTGTCTTCATTAATTTCATCGTAATTGAAATACTTATTTAATTCGCTAAGCCAATCTAGCAACACATCCACAGATAAATTCCCATCATAAGTGGAAAGTTCGTGTTTTGGTGTACTATTCGATAACAATACTAATCTCAATAATCTGAGTTTAGGCGCCTCTTCCTCCAAACCATCTGTCGGTTCTGCAACCTCCTCGTCACTGTCATCCCCTCCTACGGGGTCTCTCCTCTATCCAGCCTTTACTGCTGCTAATCGCTCATTCAAGATTCGAATCTCCTCTCTCAGTCCCTCTTCTGCTACTCTGCAAATTTCTATCCCTCTCCCCCGTCCTCGTCTACCAACCTCCATATTCTCCTAACCACAATCTACTGCTCTGATACCAATTTGATGGTGCGCTAGCCCACAACCAGGTCAGCAAACGAAAAAACAATGAAAAAATGTGTCAATGTCAAATGTTTTATTTGTGACGTGTCAACCAATTATGGGTTTGTTTTACACGTCGCTCAACATTAATGTCACAGTAGATATTCTCGGGTCTTCCACCTTCCGTGAGGTCTGTAACAGCTGATCTTTGTGCTTGGCAATTAATTACAACGTAATTGCACCGTCTAGTGGATTGATTCCCGCTGTCTTTTGATTTCCCTTGGATTTTGCACTCTTATCGGTAACTGCCTTTCATCCGGGTCATTTGCTTTTGTTTGGTGGCTGCTATATGAGGGTTTCTACTCTGGCGGTCTCTAAGAGTATTACTGTGAGTCTTTCAGCTCTACGATTCCTGGCTTCTCTTCTATCTTCCGGTGTTTGTAATGATGGCGCTGTGCTGGTCGAATTTTTGGGTCTGTTACTGTTTTGTTTCTATGCACTGTGAGTCAAAATGCAAGTTCTGTTGGGGTTTTTTTTCTAGCTGTAGATATCTCGACTGACTGTAACTCATTTGTCCTTCACTCACAAGTTGGTTCCACCGAGCTTCTTTCCAGCTTGCTCAGCTTCGTTCGCACTGGGAAGAGGTAAGTTATCACTCTCTATTTTAGCGTTCTCTGGTTTTTCTTCTCCATCTAAACCCTAGGCTCCTCGTGAGTAGGCTTCGACGGACTCAACCAATTATTCAAATCAACAATTGCTTGGCGTGTTCGGCCTTTACTCCAGGTAACAGTTAGTCTCTCTCCATTTTCATTTTCTGTATTATGGACGCGGTTTACAAGTCCTCAAGACTGACCTTGCAACTTTATCGTGCAGGTGAAACAACCCTTCCTGGATATTCGATTTTCCGGCTCGATTTGCTGTGGCCCTTCCACTCTCAACGGGTAGGATCTTCTCCTGTTACAGCCCTCTCCTTACTCTGAGTTTACGTTACACTTCACAGGCAAACTTGTATTGTTTTATCTCTGTTCGTGGCTCAAAGAAACGTTAGAGTCACCTTGCATCCACTTTGTCGTTCCTTACATTCGTCTCTCTTTGTCACACTGGAATAATATTTTTTGTAGAATTCTTGGGTTTGAAACCTTGACTGTGATTTCGCTGTGCGTTCCAATCTCTTGCTCAATGGTCGTAGGGTTTGGGTTTTAAAACCCTACCAATGTTTCCAGTTTTCAATGATGTTATGTAATATAAGTCTCCCGTAGTCTACAGGACTGTGATTGGTATATTGAATCAACTATTTATTTAATATTTGCAATTTAAAGAAAATATTTTGTTCTCACTACTTTCTGTTGATTTGGAAAAACACAGTTCAATAAATATGTTACCTGTAGATACTTCGCTGTTGTATTTGATTCCGTTTGTTGTTTCGCCAAATGTGATACTCGACTGTGTATGTTACTCCGACTTCGGTGGCCGTTAGGTTCTTTTGCTTTCGTTTAGAAAGAAACTCCATTACTGTTATATTTCCAGCAATACCTGTAGAACTTCTTCTTTTCGAGGAAAAAATAAATTTTGTCTTCTGAATGAAACTGTTAGTACTTTCAATTTCTTCAACTGAGAGAAAATTAACACGGTTATATGACACAGATGGTTTCTAAGGCAAAAAAATTTGTTTTCATTTATTTCTCTTACTTGACAAATTCCAGAACCCCTGCCCAAATACAACTTTTTCCTTTTTGTATCTCAGTAGGAGACAAGGTAGTTTCCAGTTGGAAACCATCATGCTGTCAGTTACATTTAGTTATTGTTTTTTTTCATTTATTCAAATTAACGAAAGCGAAACAACCAACTAGCCCTCCTACAGATTTTCAATAAATAAATAAATAAAAAGTCAGCTACACTACCTAATTTAATAAAAACTCCCTAAGTGTAAACAGTCTTCTAAAACAAATTAAACCTTTACAGGTTCAAAGACCTGTCAAATTATCACACATCACCAAGAGACAAAACCTGCTGTTGTCTGTCTACCCTGAGTCAGATGCTCCTACATCACTTTCCAATCTCTAAAGCTCCCAAGTTGGCATCTACCTTTTCAATTGTCTCAATTGGCGATATGTTTCACTTTCATCTTTAAGATATTCAAGCATCTTTCCCACAATATTAGCAACTTCCACTTTATTAGCTATCTTCATACCTGTATCTACCAAATACCTGTAGTTCCTACGATATAGAACCATCCTTCTAACGCATGGATGGATAAATGTAGATAATCATTTATAGAAAAAATAAGAAAGCATCCTCCATAAATCGTAAACATCATCACAAGGATGGATACATCTTAGTCCATCTCAACTAAAATAGACATTAAACATGAAAAAATGGAGCACTACGATCAACAATTCTACCCACAAGGTCTATATAATTCTCCTGTACTTTTTCAAGTCTATTTTTCAAAATTTGAGTTAGGCGAGGCGAGGTATCTCAAATATTTTAGACTTTGAAGAGAAATCAAACAATACTTAGGAAAATATAAATTTAGACCATGGATATAATCAGTTATAGACAATTAAAAACAAAACCTTGATAAATTGCAAGCATCATCACAAGGATGGCTACATCTTAGTCCAACTCAACTAAAATAGACATTAAACGTGAATGCACATTGCAAAGGGTAAGAGAAAATTTATTCTCCGCTGCAAGGAGACACTTGGAAAATTTCAATACAAAAGCATTAAAAAAAAAAAAAAATTGAGGCTACAATTATAACTATAACATGTTCTATTCTAAACAAACATCACTAGTTCCACTTGGCTATAGATATTATTAGACTCGTCTTCTAATGTAGGATAAGCAGCCACAAGTCAATCTTGAGAAATGTGCTCAAATGTGCAAGGTCTCAGACATAGATATTCCATCTACCTTCAAGGTCCTCATATGATCCAATTTCAGAGGTCATGAGCCAATAGGGATTGGAAAATATGTCCTGTATAAATATTTGACTAACATAGTGTGTGCCAAAATTGTTGATTTTCCTTAGAAGTTATAGCAGAAAGGTGTGATCACCTGTAAATCCACAAATTGGATCTAATCCAATTTCTTTTTTTGTGAAATTTCCAATTTTCCACTGAATATTGCTCATAAGTCATGGGAAAAAATTGATAAATCTCTTCCAAATATAGGATATTCCATGTGGGATGTGTCTACCAACCTTTATCCACAATGTCATTGATTTTGTAATGTTCCAAAATTTTAGCCTCGAAGCTAAATGGAACATTAGAGTTAGCAGCAACTTTAGCCTGTGAATAAATGGGTAGAAAAGCCCATAAGTATCCTAAGGAGGATAAAAACACTCCAAGTGTGAAAAGGGACACTCTTTCTAGCTTAATAAAACACCTCCATGTGTGAACAAGGATAAATTCATGTTGGTTAAGTCCACTTTGACTAAGTCAACAACGCAGTTGTGGAGGAGGAGGAATACAAGGAGGAATAACACAGTTTTGGAGGGAGATGTATATTTGGATAGAGATGACCTAATTGAGTGGGGAAAAGGGAAAGAAAACTCATGATTTACATAAATAATAGGATGGAAGCATTATTCTTCATGTTTTAGATCATTATTCTTGTTTGCTCAGACTTTTGCTTCCTCATGTTGTTTATCAGGGTAGCAGTGTTGTTTAGCACAGGTGTTCTCGAGCGGGAATCTCACCTCTTTCCTTTGAGGAGCCTCATTGGGAGAGTTTGTTTTCATCATTCCACATCACGTTTTTAGGCCAAGCTTCATCCAACTTCATCAGCATAGTTTTTCTGGAGATTGTGCAGTGTTGCTGGGTGTAGTAGTGGAAGGGATTGGAATCTCGGTTTTTGAGCTAGTTTCTCATTGGAAGAAGGTTTCCTTCACTTGAGGGACCTGTTTGGAGAGCTAAAAAGATGATTTCATATATGTGGTATCAGACCACACATTTCCCATACATTCCCAGCGTTGTTCCAGCTACGGAATGTGTTATTTTGGAGGCAATACTCAGTGCATGGTTTGGTGGCTCCGTTGCAGTGTTTCCTTGTGATTGAAAGGTTCATCCGTTCATGGGAGGAAGCCCTTGAGGGATCTACATCAGATCAGACATATTTCAGCCTTCTACACTCATATGCTTCAGTGTTGCAGTGGTGATTTAGTAAATTTCTGAATCTCACATTTCTTGCTGGTTTCTTTTGTATTTTGTATAAGGAGACTAGATTTCAGTTCTTAAAGAATATTTGATTAATATATTAGTAGATATATTTTTCTCATATTTTCTAAGTGTAAACCCTCTCTTATACTGCGCATTCCCTTACGCAGCAACTCTGGTATTTTGCAGTCTTGGGGTTTTAACAAATTTTGGCAATCCTAGGTGTGGGAGATCTGTTTAACCCACCTAGTTTGATTTGTTTCAGCTCTATTCTTGGATTTAGGTTGTATATTGACTGATATATGGAATCCAAGAGTCCATTTCACTGTTTTATTGCATATGTTGCTGGAACTGCGTTTTTAGTGCATGATTCATGAGCTATCCCGATTTTGGAATATTACATTGGTATCGGAGCATGATCTCTGGCTTAGCCTGTGATATCCAGCTATCAGAGAAAGGAGAGATGGATAGAAGCTAGAAAAATTTAGTATGTGAAAGGATAAAGGAATACAAGCTTACAAAGCTTCTTCCAAAATCTATGCCGATATTTCAAGGAGAGCTGAAGAAAGTGAGATTGGAGATGGGATATCCAAGGGAAGTTGGATCTAGAGCTGAATCTAGATTTACACACGATGAGTGTGAGCATGCAGCTACACTCCATGATGCACAGCACAGTCAAGTGCCCAGATCTATCTTGAGATGGATGGGAGGAGGAAAAATGCCTAAGAGGAGAACTCTTAGTGATTTGTTGCAAGAGTATGAATCTCAAACTGAGAGGTTTAGAGATAATACTGATTTCCAAGGGTTTTTCAAGATCTATATGGAGAAGAGTAAGCAGTAGGATGCAGGTATATTTCTTCTATCTACTTTTGTCGGATCACCTACATGTTCAGCTGGAGCTTGGGTGAAGGAGCTAAACTCCTATTTGCAGCTGCACCATATTTCTGAAGATGAAGCCATCAGAGTTGCAGCACTGAATTTCAGAGGTAAGGCTCATGCATGGTGGATTTTTGAATCTTTTTCTTTAAAAATGCAAACACTTCCTCTTATGCAAGATTCATAGAAACATTGGTGGGAAGGTTTGGTGAAAAACTTCCTAAGGCACATGAGCAAGGAAAACTTGAGAAAACAAAATCCTTGCATGTGATGGAGGAAACTCCACTTTAGAAAACCATGGGAGAAGCTGACATCTTGCATTACACATTTCCGGAAGCAAGACCTCCAGTTCATATTCTTGAACAAGAGGGCATGGGGATCTCCTTTTCACAGGAGGATCCAACTATTGAGATATTGCCCGTGCACATTGAGGATGATGAGGGAAATATCACTATCACATCTAAAGCAAATCCAGTGCCTCATGAATAGGGAGGAGGAGCACATGCTCCAATAGGAGGGATTCTTTTATCCTTACAAGAAGTTCCCCAGGATCTCATACATGGAGGTCCAAGCACAATCAGTGAGCAACATTGCAGTTGGAAGGAGGAGGTAAGGAGGAAGAGATGCATCACGTGATGAAAGGCACACACCCTTCCCTATTTCAGAGAGCTAGTGAAAGGAGGAGGTAGACTGTATTGCGTTGTGAGAGCAAGGACAAGGTTGCCCAGCCATATGTGCAGTTTACTCTTGACATTGATGTCTCACTACATGGAGGCATTCCACCCGGGAGGCCACCTGATCTAGAGTTGATGGAAGACATCTTGTCTTTGGATTCACCACTCTTGGATTTTGGAGAGGTGAATAGTTTGGAGGAATACTTTGGCATGGGGGATGTCAAAGTAGTAGGTAGCAGCATGAGGAGAGCTTCACATGCCAGATCACCAGCGTTGTCTCTTAGGAGGATTGATCCTTACTGGAGATCTCATCTCTTAGTAGAGTACTCCAAGGATCTTAGTGCATGCATGATTATAAGTGACCCGGATGGAGATGATAGATACATGGTGGATGATGTGGTCATCTATTCCTATGGCAGGATCTTCTTGACTAGATCTTCTAGTCTCAAGAAGAAGCTGCTACATGCAGCACATGAGGACTTCTTTTCTATGCACTTTGATGCATATTTTCATATGATGGAGGAGTTCACTCAGGAGGGAATTCAGCATGACATATTTCAGCATATGGAGAGATGCATAGCCTGAATGGTGATAGAGAGGATGTCACAACCACCTTCCTACTCATTGGGAGTGAGGGATAATTTCTAGTTGAACCATTTCAGCTCAAGACCTCAAGTACATGGTGGAGGAGGTATAATTTCACATTTTGTATTGTACTTATTTTCCCTGTTTGAGCACCATGATTCAATAAGAATAATTATCTCTTCTTGCATATTGTATGATGATGTACTTGCAGCTACTTGTAGCATTGATTTTGGCTATCCTTTTGATGGTCTATGGGGGAAGCCACATGATTCTTGGTGTGCACCATTGACACCATATCGTAACTTCATGTTTTCATCTTATGATATGACTGTGGCAGCAAACAAGTGGCTGGAAAATCACTTGTTATTTCTTATTTTGATGCAGGCCAAGGATGCACTATGCTGGTTCCATGAGAGGGACCATGATTCACTCTCCGGTTGTCACTTGGGAACTTGTTCTCATTGTACTTTATTTCCATATATTGCTGATATGTATATGTTCATGGGGAGCTTTGTTTGGAGAGTGGGCTTGATATTGGAGGTGCCCATTGGGAGCATGATTCTCTCCACTTTATATGTTGTACATTTCAGAAGGCACTTCATAGCTGAACTATTTGTTGGGACATCATACAAGTTGATCATCATGATCCTACTCTATTGCTTGTATGAAGGAGAGATGAGGCAGCAGCAAAAATTTTTGTTGCTATGGTTGCACTTGGGAGAGTATGGGAAAAAATTTTCCCATACTTTTCATGAGATTTCTAGAAAGAAGGAAGGCACATTCATGGTGCGAGGAGGCTACACTTCAGCATTGGAGGATCCTGAGAGACTTCCATGTCGGAAGAAGATCTTCTCACATAGCAGCATGATGGTAGATTGCTTTGGCATGTGGAATGTCAAAGGGATAAGTCATGGAGTGACAAGAGCCTTGTTACTAAGGCCCACAACACTGTTACTTGAGAGCATGTTTCTATTGATGGAGTGTTCCAAAGGGAGCATGCACCCTCTCCTCTTGCAGATTTTTATGAGGGGATTCTCATGGGAAGACTCACTGACGGACCTCACCTTCAGCTCACATATGATGCATGGTAAGAAATACATTTATGTTCTTGTTGATTACTCTATTGAGTATTTGTACTTTCTCACCATATGTAAACAATGCATTGCTCCACATGAGAGCAATATTATTTATGGGTTTCATGGTCACTTTAGGGCAAAATCTTGTAATATGGATAACCCATCTCTACATGACTTTGGGCAATTGTTGTATTGATTTTATTGCACATAGCTATTATATATTGTAGCTTACTACTTTATAGTAGATGAACTAACATGCATAGCTGTGAATTATTTGGAGAACAACTTGCCACTTGATGCTCTGAATCAGTAGTTGAAAGGACTGCGATGCATCCACCAGAGAGACCATATGTATCATCCAAACTTGCACATAAATTTCAGCCATTTTCTGATTTGGATGCCATGTGGTGATGATGTGCCATTCATCTTGTATGGAATGGTTTGGGTTGACATGGCTCATGACTTTGGAGGAATGGTCCTTAGTGACTCAATATTCTTCTTGCCATTGGAGCGCAATCATGTTGCAGCCCAAGATTAGCATGCCCTCTACACTTATCATAAGTGGAGAGGAGGACAGCATGGGATATGCCCTCTTGCCTATCATGTTCATTTATTCAGCCCACCTACATTTCAGGAGCGAAAGGTGGAGGAGATGCTTCATGAGTTTCCATGTTGGAGGGTGACTCACTTCATTTGGATGATAGCATGGGTGAGGAAGGCACTCATTCACCATGTTGATCATCACTCTTACTTTGTGGAGGCCATGAGACAACAAGAAAGTTTCCATTCACACTTTCCACCTTTCATTGATGTAGACCATTTGGTTTTTGCACACTTGGCAAGAAACATTGGATTATAGTTTATTTGTAGATTATCTTGATGCAGTGATGGAGGCTATTGATGGGAGGCCACATGAGGAGGAGGGGAGAAATTTTTCTCTCCTTATACATTTTCATGAGGACAAGCAAATATTTTGGAGGGGAGGACTGTAATGTTGCAAAATTTTAGCCTCAAAGCTAAATGAAACATTAGAGTTAGCAGCTACTTTAGTCGGCGAATAAATGAGTAGAAAAGCCCATAAGTCTCCTAAGGAGGATAAAAACACTCCAAGTTTGAAATGGGACACTCTTTCTAGCTTAATAAAACACCTCCATGTGTGAACAAGGATAAAATCAAGCTATTTCAATCCACTTTGACTAAGTCAACAGTGCAGTTGTGGAGGAGGAGGAATCCAAGGAGGAATAACGCAGTTTTGGAGGGAGATGTATCTTTGGATAGAGATGACCTAATTGAGTGGGGCCAAGGGCAAGAAAACTCATGATTTATATAAGGAAGAGTATGGAAGCATTATTCTTCATGTTTTAGATCATTATTCTTGTCTTCTCAGAATTTTTCTTCCTCTTGCTGTTTAGCAGGGTAGCAGTGTTGTTTAGCACCGGGTGTTCCTGAGCGGGAATCCCACCTCTTTCCTTTGAGGAGCCTAATTGGGAGAGTTTGTGTTCATCATTCCACATCAGGTTTTTAGGCCAAGCTTCAGCCAACTTCATCAGCACAGTTTTTCCAGAGATTGTGCAGTGTTGCTTGGTGCAGTAATGGAAGGGATTGGAATCCTTAGTTCTGAGCTAGTTTCTCATTGGAGGAAGGTTTTCTTCACTTGAGGGACCTGTTTCAAGAGATACACATTTCAGATATGTGATATAAGACCACACATTTCCCATATATTCCCAGCTTTTTTCCAACTAGGGCATGCGTTATTTTGGAGGCAGTACTTAGTGCATGGTTTTGTGGCTTTGTTGCAGTATTTCCTTGTGATTGAGAGGTCCATCCTTTCATGGGAGGAAGCCCTTGATGGATTTACATCAGATCAGACATATTTCAGCCTTCTACACTCATATGCTTCAGTGTTTCAATGGTGATTCAATAAATTTCTAAATCTCACATTTTGTATGCAGAGTGTTTGACAAGAAACCCTTGCTAGTTTCTTTTGTATTTTGTATAAGGAGGCTAGATATCAGTTCTTAAAGAATATTTGATTAATATATGATTAGATCAATTTTTCTCCTATTTTTTGAGTGTAAACCCTCTCTTAAACTATGCAGTCCCTTATGCAGCAACTCCGGTATTTTGCAGTCTTGGGGTTTTAACACATTTTGGCAATCCTAGGTGTGGGAGATCTGTTTACCCCACCTATTTTGATTTGTTTCAGCTATATTATTGGATTTAGGTTGTATATTGACTGATCTATTGAATCCAAGAGTCTATTTCACTGTTTTATTGCATATGTTGCTGGAATTTCGTTTTTAGTGCATGATTCATGAGCTGTCCCGATTTTGGAATATTACAGATTTATTTTGGATGTATTTAGATTTTATGATGTTATGCCAGATACCATCACCTTTTAGAGCCCACCAAAAAATTTTCATAAGTAATTCTCAACTCATACGTTCAATATCAAGGATGTGCCATCCTCCTTTCTATTTTGTCTAAGTCAGAATTGCCATACTGGCCAAATGATATTTGTGCTTATTAGAGTTACCATCCCAAATAAAGTTGGATATGATGGATATAATCCATTTAATAATATTCTTAGGTAGAGATAAAAGATGAAGCCGGTATACAAATATGCCCTTAAGGACTGCTTGAACTATAGTAAGCCTGCCTCCCACGTAGAGCCCCTAGTGTGCCCATGATAAAATTTTACGATGGAATTTATCTATAAGATAGATCAAATCCTTAATTCCATAACCATTAGGTTTGAGCATAAATCCAAGCGATATAAAACCCACATCCAATGCAGTGCAGATAACACCAAAAATTTGAGAAATCATGAGTACCAGTGCATCATCTAGGTAAGAAAAAATCATATGAGATTTAGTATTATTCATAAGGAGTCTAAAGACTGATCCAAATAGGTCAATAATAATATAAATCTTTCTTAGTTCTAGAACAAATAATCTACCAAATAGTAACATGTCATCGACAAAAATAAGATGAGTAACCTTGACTTGTCTAGTAATAAAGATATTGGTCAATGACCTGTCCATATGTGCCTGTAAGAGAAATATGCTAAGTCCCTCAATAACAAGAATGAAAATAAGGGGTGATAAGGCACATCCTTTCCGAATGCCTCGAGAAACAGAAAATAATTTTGTATGAATTCCATTAACTGATACACAAAAATTTTCAGTAGATACACATGCCATGATACATTTTGAAACTTGATATGAAATGCCAATTTTGTGTAGGACCAACCGAAGAAAGGTCCAATATACACAATCAAAATATTTTTGTAGATCCAACATCACAATAATCTCCCTCAGATTTTATATTTTATATCATGTATAGTCTCATGTGTAATAGCAACCACATCTTGAATTTCTCTTTTACAAAGAAACCCAAATTGTTCCTAGGTGATACCATTCGACAGTGTAGGTTTCAACCTATTAGAAATGAATTTGGAAATCATTTTGTTTAAGGTGTTTCAAAGAGATAAGGACCTATAATAAAAAAAAATTGATGCAAGTGAAACTTTGGAATCAATGTAATGAAAGTGGAATTAATATCACCAGGGATATATCCAATATTTCGAGATTCTTCCGCAACCGCCAATATATCAATGCCCATAATATCTTGGAAGTGTAAAAATAATTCAATGGGCCAACCATCAGGCCTGGGGCTTTTATCACAAGCAAAGGATTTCATCATAGCCTATAACTATTCCATTGTAGTGGGTTGAAATAACATATTATTTGTGTCGACATCGAACATAGTTAGATATGAATCAATGACCCCCATCTGTTGCACAAAGTCCACATCCGCTCTAGCCCTCTATTGATTGCAAATTTATCTCAATGCCTCAACTTGGATTTAAGGATGAGTAGATAATAAATTACCATTATATCTTGAATTTACAAGATGGAGTTCTCCCTCTCGTTCTTCGTCGCATAATTATGAAGGAACTTTATATTCTTGTCTCCTCCCGATACTCAGAGAGCATGAATTTTCAGTCTCCATTCCTCCTCCTATA
The DNA here is from genome assembly GCA_034641835.2 of Pinus albicaulis. NCBI lineage: Eukaryota > Viridiplantae > Streptophyta > Pinopsida > Pinales > Pinaceae > Pinus > Pinus albicaulis. Next base: position 1,666,797,603 of record CM076578.1, on the reverse strand, counting down.
ATTGAAAAATATAATTCTTACTCTTTTATAAATCCACAACTAGTAGTTAATGCACCACTGAGAAATAATATGCATGTGAAGGATCAACCAATATACCAAGTTTTCTATGAATAACCAAAATTTCATCAATATAATTTCTCTTTTCAGTTTGAATCCAGTTACTGAAGAATTTTTAAGAGCCCTCAACTTAATCCCAATAATTTCCAAAGAAGATGTGATCAAGGGGTCAGATCCTAGGGCCCAAAAAGTACACATTAATGAATCAAATTTAATAAATTTGAAGTGCAGTGGTGATTGAATTTGAATGGGATACCACCCCAATATCCATATACCTGCCACTGGAGTATGATAGGGTAACGGTCCGAAATTTGGGATGGAATAACCCAATATTTCACCGACCCTAAGCACTTCGCCAAATTTTCGTAAAGCATGAAACAATAAAGTCTCTTATCGATGCTTATGGACCCAACCTAGCCATTTATCCATGTCGGAATAAATAGATCCAACAAAATATCCACCAAGTGGTTCCTGCCAAAAGGATTGTTGAAGTACCTCACCAATGGGTCCACTCTGTAATTATCCCCCCAACCCTTCATTATCTTCAATGGTGAGGTTCAAATCCCCCGCTAAAATAAGGGACCACATATTTAACAAGCCACAAGATTCCAATTTATCCTAGAAGTATCTTCTAGAAGAATATGATGCATATGTATTAAGAATTTTAAATTTTTCCTTCGAGCCACTAATGAAACCAGGTAGAAGGATACCTACAAAGGATTTATAGAAAATAAAATTCATGACCTTAGGATCCGAAAAATCTGCAAGACCACCAGATAAACCCAAAGCATCCAGAACACACATCCGCCACTCAAGATAGATAAGGAGGAGAATGTGCCAAATTTTTCCTCTAATCATCATCATCTCTTATAAAAGGATAATAGAGGGGTGATTAAACCCAATCAAATTTCAAAGTACTACCCAAGCCCCTAATGTTTAAGGACTTGATTATCATGGTAAGGCCTAATAATTGGGAAAATAATATCTAAAGGCTAGAATAGGAGACAAAGTAGAAACAAAGGGTGATGTACCAAAAGATGATGGGTTAGGATCCAATGTTGCAGAAATATTTTGAAGATTAGTTTCAGCTCCATTCAAATGATTCGAATGTTTCAAACATCGATCATTCCTAATGGTCACATTATGATGATAATTGGGACTGATGGATATCTTAGGAGAGGAGGATGAAGGAATCAACAAGGTCTCTAGATGGATATCAGGGTGAAGGTAGAGAAAATCGATATCACTCCCCACTGAATTAGTTGGAGAAAGGTCTCCAGAAAAAGTCCCCAATTGAATGTGAGTATAATCGGGGCTAAAGGTCAATGAGTCATCAATAGTGGAGGTCGCCCCATTCGCATCAAAATATAGAGTGTAGGTTCTAAATTGTCCAAACAAGAAGAAATTTTCGGTACAGATAACAATGAAGAATTTTTAATACAATCAAATTGTGACAACCAAATATGTGGAGAAACAAAACGTAAGGGGCGAAAAGTAGAATTACTAAGACAAACAACACGATAGAAAATCATTATGAATATGTTGCTTAGGACATGTCATAGGTGGTGTGATTTTAAGCTTACCCGAGAGAGAGTGTTGACCAATATCCTAAGCCATCAGAGAGTGTATATATGTCAATGTATGAATCCCATTGCAAACAGTCTCTAATATTCCATGTCGTATATTTTAAATCTATGTGGGCACTCGACAATAAAATTTCCAACATTATGACAACCTAGGTAGCAAAAAAAAAAAAATCCCAATAGTAAATTCACTGCCTAGTAGAGAAGCCACCCTAATTGGGATCCACCTTAGCATGAAGGCTAGAAACAAAGTCCACCTCCACCAAAATCCATGTGATATTTTTAACTCTCTATAAGAGGCTTTCTTCCTTGAGGAAAGCAAGTTTACCAATGGAATTTCCGATCATCATTAGTGATTCACATGACCAGATTACGAGAGGTAAAACATGGAGTTTAGCTTGAAAGAAATTTATTTCGTGGCAATTTCAGGTATGGATCAAAGGCCACATGTCAGTGATGTAAAGAGAGAAAACCACGACCATCAACCCAATATGATCCCAAAATCTTCACAACATCATCATCATTAACAAAGTGGAAGCAGAACCATTGATTGTATAAAATGTTGAAAAGAGGAGAGTACTTAAGAATAGGGTACCAATGTTCTTTAACCTAGGACTCCATCTGAGAGCCATCCATTCATAGATAAAACCACTTATCCATCAAAGATCATTGTTGTAATTTTACCACCCGGTCCAAAAAAACATTATAACCAAAAATGAGTTTGTGATAATCTGGATCAACCTTAACTTCCTTATTTTTCCACAAACGATGGATTTTTTTTTCCATGGATTACTGCATTCGAGTTCAATAACCGATGGGGATACTGAAACACTTGAATCGATGTGTATAGTTGCATGTATAGGAGATGTCCCAAAGGGCTAGACTTTGGACTTGGGGAAGCCACAACTCTCCACCTCAATAGTTGCATATACCAACACATCACGTAATGGCACATCATCTCCCCAGTTTCCTTCAGTATCAAGTGACATCCTACCGATAGATGTAAAGGCCAGTTCTACAACGAACATAGCCAACACTCTACAATCTCGCCTACATTTTCACGAAACTAGAGATAATTACTAAAAAATACCTTATGTAATAGTGTCTGAAAAAACCTTGTTAAAATATGTAGACAAGGTAAATTAATGATACGGATCAATTACTGACCCCACTTGATATAGGTTGTCACTAGCTCAATCCACTAGGACACCCCTTCAAGTACAATAGATTGGAAAATCAATACCGGACAATGCCCTTCAAAAAATCTCATAAAGCACAAAATTGAAAAAGATCTTCAATGACGACGCAAACAATTAATGGATTGTCCCTCATATAATCAATGACCAACTTGGAAAATAAATAACCCCCCTCCCTGGACCAATTAATTACCCCAGGAGACTCCTTCGTGATTGAATTCAAAACTCAAATATGTTACCAGCTCCACCAACCAAAATGAATGCACTTATGTAGTTGTAAAGATCCTCAAAAATCCTCCTATCAACCAATCCCAAACTAGAGAGGAGCAGGCAGATCCATAGGAGAAAAGGTTTAGAAGAAAGACCATGTAAAACAACTAGCCAGCGTGTCTCAAATAGACCACAAAGAATACCAATAGTTAGTAGCTAAGATCCTCATAAATCACATGATCGACCAAACCAAAACCAGAGGAGCAAGAAGATCCACAGGAGAAAAGGTTCAGAAGAAAGACCACGTAAACAACCAATTAGTGTCTCAGATAGACCACGGATTAGACCAACAACTAGAGTGAAAAATACTTTGTTATTAGTGTATTGTGAAACAAAAAAACCAGTAGAGAACCCTGATATCATTCAAAATCAGGATAAAACTAAATCTAGCTCAGATAATTATGCTTAGACGCATTTCACCCAACAACAACAGCAATTGCACCAGAAAGGGCTACATTTAATCCATCTACCTCTACACTTGCATCCAAAATTACTGCCCTTATGAATTTTGTGACTAATGCTTCAACAATATTGTCTTATATCCTAAGCATCAGCTTCTCGCAAAAGCTTTTGTAGATATTTTGAAGTAGGAATATTGTCTGCCAACTTGTTATTTTCCTCCACCATCCTTCAGGTGAATCTAATCCATGTTTTCGATGATAGTTATAAGTTTTAGCACAACAATGTACTAGTAGCAACAACTAGCAAATAGAAGTAGCAATCAAAATAAATTAAAAGTCAAAAAACGCAAATTAAAACATAATCGATGGAGACCCCAAAATTACTCCAATTATGTTAATGCCTATCCATGTTAAACGAAAGTGCCTCCATCGCTCCTCTCACCAAGCACCTTTGTTGTTGGCCTTCATCGCTCTGATTCCTAAAGAACCCATCAACAACATAAAGAGAGACACCTAATCCTTTACTTTTACTTCTTTTACTAGCGCCTCATACAGAAAAATTTAAGACGAAATTAAATTTTAAGATACAATATATCTTTTGTCTTAAAAAATTGTCTCAAAATGCCCCTCTCTATATTAGTGTTGAATGCAACGACTAAAAATTTATCTCTAATCATATCAACAAATATCGAAGGGAAGAAAAAGGAATTGATGTCCGAGAAATCTTGTCAGGAAAAATTGTCTCATTCTTCAGAGTCGACTACCCCACCAAAATGAAGAGCCCAACAAATCATTGGCCTTATATAAGAAAATGTGAATGGTAAGTGAAATAACAACATTGATATCGGTGCGAGATAGTAGTAGCGTGCAAACTGACAGACTTAGGGTGCACTATTAGAGTCAATTTTGCAGGTGTTAGATAATATTGTCTTAAATTGATATGGTTTTGTCGTAATTGTTAATTTTCTAAAATGAGTTTCGTCTTGATTGCCATCGTCTTAAATATAAATTTTTGTCTTCAAATATTTTTGTCTCAAACTTTTTTTGTCTTAAATATAAAGTTTTGTCTTAAATTTTTTGTCTTAAAATATTTTGTCTCAAACTGTCTTTGTCTTAAATGTAAAGTTTTGTTTTAAAATGTTTTTGTCTTAAATTGTTTTTGTCTGAAACAGTTTTTTTCTTAAATATAAAGTTTTGTCTTAAAATATTTTTGTCTCAAACTGTTTTTGTCTTAAATATATAATTTTGTCTTAAAATATTTTCATCTCAAACTATTTTTCTCTTAAATTTTATATTTAAGACAATTCAATTGATATTAAATTTAATTGTAAAATAACTAAAATAAAAGGTGACTTTTTAAGACAAAGAATTTCTATTGTCTTAAAAAAATGTGTTAAAAGTGCCCTTCGTGTAGTAGTGAGAACTGATCTATATCATGTTGTCACTACCTGTGTTAATTTTCCATCTTTTGTGAAACCTTCATCAAGGAAGGATTTCCACTCAATTGTAGATTCAAATGCATATACATTCTTACAATGCTTTGTTATTAAGGAAGCCAATTCCAATTATACAAGGGTATTTAAATTGTGGAGCTAACCATTGGATATGAATTTAATTTTCCACCATTTAATGTGATTCAATCTTTTGGATCTATATGTGAGAGAGTAAATTGTCTTGAACATCAAGAAATCTTGGACATTTTTTTTTGCCTCATAATATGTCATGAAATTAAGTTCCAACAAACGATCTTGCATGTTCAAATTCAATGACATGAATGTATTTTCAGAAAATATAAGTGTGCTACCTTATTACTTTCAAGGTTTCTTTCGAAAATTGTTAAGTTTTGAATTTATTTATTTTTCATTTAGATTTAAAATGACTTTGCTAGATTTAAAAAAAACCAGAATTTAGTCTTTTTTTTCCATAAAGAACAGAGATTTAAGGTAATTAAAATCACTATTTGGGAACTTTAAATGTTGAAACCACCAATGATTTTGTTTATTTTTTTTAATATTTTTTCATAGTATCAAGAGAAACGATAATTGGAATTATGTGCATATAGTCTCTATAGAGACAATATGTTTTTAATCTCAGTTATTGTCCTCGAAGAGACAAAAATAAAAGTGTCTCTACAGAGGCAAATGAAATTGTACCTATAGAGACAAATGAAATTGTCTCTTAAGAGACAATAATGTCTATGTCTTTATAGAGACAACAATAATACTTGTTCTATATTTCCTTTATAGAGATAATTTTTTAAAACAATAATTTTGAGGAGACAAAAATTAAATTGTCCCTAAAGAGACAAAAATGAAAGTGTCTCTATAGAGACAAATGAAATTGTATCTAGAGAGACCAATGAAATTGTCCCTGAATAAATAATGTATGTGTCTTTATACAAACAATAATAATATGTGTTCTATATTGTGTTTATAGAGACTAATTTTTAAGATACTAATTTTGAGACACAGGTTTAAAAAAAATATTTGAGACAATAAACAAGCTTATGTTTGTCTCAAGTTAAGACAAATGACTCGAAAATTATCTTAACTAGAAATTGCACCATCACCAGATGTTGTAAAGAAAACACCATAAAATTCTTAAAGAGATCCAATAGTTGCTAAGCAAGATATCTATAGTGATTTTGGTCAATTTTAGTGAAGGCAGGAAAAAAGATTGTGTCATGTCACAATTTGAATTTGTAATTAAAATCAAAGTTATAGAAAAAGGTATGTTCAATCTACAATAATTTTCTCTCCAAATGCAAGATACATAAAAAAAATTATTTGAAACAACTATTGACAATTGAATCACTTGGTAAACCAAGATCTAGAAGCACTATAACCATGCTGACAACACCAAGCAATGCTATGTAGAATTAACAGAAATGTGCTACTAAGTACATAACTATGTGTCAAATAACTGATCTATGAAGACTGTAATAACCAAAAAAGTGACACAACTATGTCCAATGGAGTAACTGTCAAATCTGAATCATTATTGAAAAAGAAACATTGCAAAAATGAGCATAATTGAAAAAGAGCATAATTGAAAATCTAAAGAAAGAGAAAAGGGGTTACTTCCCTTTAATCCCCGTCCTCTTTCCTAGCTTCTTGAGATGAGGTTCCCATGAGGCCACCATTAGACAACGATTACTAGATGTAGCATGTAAGAGAGTCAAAAAGATAAATTCAAATAAATAGCAACCTACTTCAAAATTTCTCAATGTTGAATAACCTGAGAAGAAATTGCTATCAAAATGAAAAATTCCCCAAAACAAGAACAATAACACTTATTCCATCATTCCTCAATGAACCATACAACCAGAGGCTTTAAATATAGCTACTCCTTTCATCCATTCTGAGGTCTGGCAATGTTTGAAATTTTAGCGATTGCACCATATGTTGCAAAAGACAGGTTGTAAAGCAGTAATTGGAACATATTTATGGAATGTTAAGGATGAAATTTGAAGTAATTAAAGCAATAATTCCTTGGGTTAAGATAGGGGACATACTTACCAAGTCCTTTTTCAAATACCTCCCTTTTAATGTGGTTATAGATCATGTTGGGGCTCTTAAAATTGTAAAGAACGACAGAAACACTACACTTGTGAGAATTTAAAAAAGAGGTTGTTAATCTTTACAAATAATTTTTTAGTTTCAGATAATGTCGAAAGAAAGAATGATGGCCTCATTGATAAGTATTTATGTATTCACAAGAAAGGTAACACAAGAACAACGACATGCATGTGACCAAGAATTAACATTAAATGAGTAGTGGTTTCATTAAAGAGCTTGTAGTTGATGATATATCACTTTTACAAGGCATATTTTTATGTGGACTTACTAAGGTTACATAAGGCTTTGTGGTTCATAACCTTCTTAAGGTGTACAAAGAGTTTGTTTAGAGTGGTACACTTGTTAGATGTATTAACAAATTGTCACTCAAGCTCATTCTAATATAATAAGATAGACGACAATACAAAAAAGGTTTATTAGAGGTCATTACAATTTGGATAATATTATTATAGTTTATATAGGCATGGATGGGCTAGGTGCTAGGGTATTTAAATAATTTGATGTTTTTATTAAAAAATAATTTGGCAGGAATATAAACCACTATTAGTAAGTCATTACTATAACAACCAGTAATGACTATCCCCACTATCCTTTAAACAATTAAATTATAATAAATTTTCTCACTATTAAAAAAATTTCTCCATCACTTTCTTCACTTTATTCTTAGTAAGTCATTACTATAATAACCAGTAATGACTTACCCCACTATCATTTAAACAATTAAATTATAATAAATTTTCTCACTATTAAAAAAATTTCTCTATCACTTTCTTCACTTTCTTCATTCCTGACTTGAGGAAGAGGTGGTAGTCGAGAGTTGGGATATAGCAACCTATAACAACCAGTAATGATTTTCCCCACTATCCTTTAAACAATTATATAATAATAAATTTTCTCACTATTAAAAAAAATTCTCCATCACTTTCTTCACTTTCTTCATTCCCGACTTGAGGAAGAGGTGGTATTCGGGACCAGGCTTCGAATTTCAAATTTTATTTTCTCGTCAAATGAAAATTTGATGACGTTTTTGCATTTTTCATGCTCTTCATTTTACTTTCTACTCAAACTTGTGAATTTCAACCTTTCTTTCTCTGAAAACTCTCTTTCAACTACTCTTGCATCTCAACTTTCATTAATCTCCCTCTAAGAGTGCTTTGTTTTTCCTAAATTAGCATATGTGTTTCAATTCCTTACTCAGATCTAAATATAATAACCACAAAATTCTTCATGCTTGGGTTCAGCTTGATATACTATATTAAAATTGGTATAAATACAACAGGTTTATATAGGGGTTTTTGAATTGTTGTGAGATCCAAATTATTTCAAACTTAAGAAGATAAATAGGTTTATATAGGGGTTTTTGAATTGTTGTGAGATCCAAATTATTCCAAAATTAAGAAGATAAGTAGGTTTATGTAGGGTTTTTTGAATTGTTGTGAGATCCAAATTATTCCAAACTTAAGAAGATAAGTTGAGAGAATATCTCAACTATCTCTAACAAACACAATCAAAATTTAATCCTATAGTAATAATATTAATGTAAGTTAGAGTTCTAAGGACTAAGAAAACTCTAACGTTAAAGTTCATAGTCTCTTCATAGTTCCCTAGTCAAAGTTCAATCAAGTTCTCGTGGCCAAGAACTCTAACAGATATTTTTTGGTCAAAAATGTTGATAAGTGTTCCTATAGAGTCTAACAAATATGTTTTGGTCAAAAGTTTCCAATAGATTCTAACAAAAAGGAATTTTGACTAAGCTTATATCTCTATACCTTATTTTTGAGTTCTTTTTAATGAGAAGTCATGATAGTAATATTTGGAAATTTCATTCAAATAAAAACTGAAAGTGATCTTCCCTATAAATTCATTTTTTTAACCCAACACACCTTTAAAAAAAAAATTAAAAGACAAATAAAATAAAATACAAAATATATGAATTTGTATAAAGATAAGTTCAATATGAATTTATATAAAAATAAGTTCAAATTCTAATTTAGGATATATGTCAAAATTTTCAAATAATATATTTGGAATCAATATATCAAAAGTTTCAAATTATAAGAAAAATTTTGAAAAGGGAAAAAGTACAAAATACCATGTAACAGATGGTTCTGCAATGCGTCCAATAGGCATGTCAATGTTCATCACTATTCTTGCATGGTGTATGTCATCTATGACCTTATACTCCAGGGGAATGTGATTAGATATAAACTTGTTGCCCAATTTGTGTTGGAAATTAAAAACACCCATGTTATACACTCCAATGAAACCAGAATTAAACATCAACAATGCCACTCCAATAGCCATTAATATAACTCTACAACCATTAAATCTTCCAGATGTCACCCTGCATTCCACATTGTGTAATATCCCATAATAATTATAAAATATAAATAATTATAAAATAATATATAATATATAAATAATATAATATAATTTAATAAATAAGTAAATAAATAAATATTCAAGAGAATAATAAATAAATAATAAATAAAACATTGAACAATAACTCGAGTTCTAAATAAAATGGTAAATAATAAAATGGAGTCCTAAAACAATAAACAATAAGTAAAGAAATAATTAATTAACAAAAGTAAATAAATTAACAAACAGTTAAACTAAGAAACTAATATAAAGAAATTTAAAGAAACAATTAATTAACAAAAGTAAATAAATTAAAAAAGAGTTAAACTAAGAAACTAATAAAAAGGAAGTTTAACTAAGAGAACACTAAATTAAGTAAACCTAACAAAAGTGAGAGAACACTAAATTAAGTAAAACTTAAGTTTCATGTTGACACAGTGACTGTGTGCATGTGGTTCCCATTCCATGGTTAGGTCTATTTAATAGACATTGAGGAAGGTTCAAGGCATTCATTCTTTCATCCATTCTCTAGAGAGAAAGGTATGGCGAGGCAAAGGATACCCTGGCAGTAGTACGTTGATTGAGGGCTCGGGGGTGGCTAGCTGTGGAAAGATTACATACAACTGAGCCTATGGTTGGGTGGAGAGTTGTCCCCAAAACTCTGTTGCGGTCAACAGGATTTAGCTAGCATTCAACCTTGGAGTCTTAAGTAAGGAAAAGTGCCATTACAAGTAAGTTGTCTTGCTCGTGTTTCTGAAAATTCCATGATGATTAGTTAAACAATTTTTGGGTTGATTAGTCATTGTTTATGTGATATAATTAATTTCATGTTAAAATTGGGGTTGTTGCATATGGTATCAGAGCGGGTTTCAACTCTATGAGACCTCTAGGTAAAAAAGGTTGTGAAAAATGCTTCAATATATTTATACATAAATTTATTTTTGGTCAAATTAAGAACAACCCAATTTCAAGTTTTAGCTATTGTCATCCATAACAATAACATTATTAGTGATGTTATTTGTTAATATTATTTTCATAACAATATATATATATATATATATATATATATATATATATATATATATATATATATATATATATATATATATATATATTAAATATAAAAGATTATATTCTAGTCTTTTCTACGATCTTGAGCCATAATTAAATAACATGCAAAATTATTCATGGAGTGGCTTGCTTTAAATGATTAGAGGTATGTATTATACTTCATTTCATGCAATCAACCTATCACTTAAATAACTTTTATTAAGAAACTCTTGAGAAATAGTTATAAGCATATTTTTAAATATATATATATATATATATATATATATATATATAGAAAGGAGATTGTTAAGTTCTAATATTTATTAAAAGCCCAAATATTTATGAATATTAGAGGGTGCAAACTAATTATGGATATGAATTCATGAAAATAAAATTTAAGATAGATTTTGCAAATATAAATGTGTTGTTTTTGTAATTTTATAAATGTGCGCTCTCAAAAATTTAAGGTAGATTGACTATTATATAATTCAACCCGAGAAATTCTTTCATAGGTCCACAGGGGTATACTTTTTCTTACTGGTCTGCAAAAATCATCTTTAAACAGAAAATATTGTATCGATGGGTGTGGTCGGGGCTTGACCACATGACCTCAGCCTCTCCATTGCATTCTTTTACCGTTGAACTGTGCTCCTGAATCGTGCTATCTTGATTGGGGTTGAGGCTCGACCCCACGAACCCCCTACGACTCTCCGTCATAACCGTCATAACTCGACCTCCGTCCCCACACACCAAAGTTTTAACAAACGAGCCATAGAGCCATTCTTAAAATACTTAAATTTCCAAACAACCAAACAAATATTTATAAAACAGATGCGGGGTATCGAACCCCGTACCTCTCACATGCAAACCGAGTTCTCTACCATTTAGGCCACATAAAATAGCCTTCGTAAATTATGGTTGAAGACTCGCGCATTCATTGGGCCAAACGCAGCCTGTATAGAAACCTACGCAGTTGTAAAGAAACCTATGCCATACAACTTGGCTCCAAATCACAGTTGCGTTGGGGCACATCACTCCATTGAATTACCAATAATTTGAACACTGATCCTCTGTTAAAACATTGGGAGCGAATACCGCATTCACACCTCTATCAGTTTCTTATCATGGCATTACATCGACTTAATTAGTAACTTTTTTTAAAAAACCTCACACCAGCACATTATCCTCTGTTAGAACGTTACAAAAATGCCGCCATATTTCAAACTATGACCAAGCTATTTAAGGTGCTGTGGGTTTCGAACCTGGACTTGTTAATCATTGTGATGGTGTTCTATCAAACCCCATTTTTTTTTTTTGGCCCACAGCGAGGGAGTGGCCGCGAATTGAACCCTATCCTGCAACTATACTCAACGCTTCTACGGATTTATGGAGAATAAATACTTTGACCCGAAAATGAAACAACGTCATCAGCAAGGATCGAACCTGTGTAGGCGTAGCCCAATAGATTTTGAGTCCATCTCCCTCTTGCACGCCTTCCGCCGGCGGCTCCAAACGCGGTCGGAGTTTGAACCCCAGACCTCCACCCCAAGAGCCTTGGGCCCTACCAATGGGTCGCGAGCCTTATATGTTCTCGCGTATCTGCCTAAATGCAGGGACTAGTTTGTTGGAATATTGAAAATTCCAGAACAATAAATAGAGAATAAAACTCCCCTCTTCAACACAAAGAAAATAAAATTTCTTCACTGGAGATAGATTTTAATACTTTGAAAAAAAACTTCTATTCAATTCATTAACTCAAAAAAAACTATTACAATTCTTCCTCTGCCAGAGGAGTTACAAAAAAAACTTAGACTATGACTGCTGCTATGACACAGTGCATACTCTGTTTCACTCAAAATCACACTGCTGTGTTTTTCTTACAATTCTTTATCTCTCTGTTTGAAAACTCTATTCTATTAAAACTGAAAACGAAACACATTGTTGTGCATTGAATAAAATTACACTGCACTTGTGTATATTCTAAACTTACAATGTCATTGAGCCCCTTTTGTTTTATATGTGTCGCCGCACATTAGACTATATATTAAAAGTAAAACTAAAATAAAAGCAAAAAACTAAAAGTAATTTCGGGCCCACTAGAAACTAATACAATGCACATATGTTATATTATAACAATGCAAAGGTTTAAAAAAAAACTATCGCGCGATTATAAAATTTCAACATAAAATGTTATATCAAAACTATGATATAACATAACAAAAAAAAACTTCGCCGCGCGATACAAAAGCACTTTAACATAAAATCTTTGATAAGCCTTCACCCACCGAACTTCAAACGAAGATAAACCAAATTGCAAACAATCTTCGCATTCCAAAATCGGATGCTGACGTCCGCCAACTTTGTGACACGAAAACCCAATCCAATGCACCCTATAAAAATTCAGGTCCGATTTTGGGCTTTTGGTACGGCCGAAAATTGTGACGTGAAAAATATTTATAAACTCTTCCATATAATACTTTCGGGTACGAAAATTTCCAATGTAAATGGGCCAAGAAATAATCCGCTCTAATTAAAATACTCCACATGTCTGCTTCTGACTTGGTCTGTGGGACCACTAGATTTCTGAATTAAAGCACTCCTGTGTATAAAGAAAAGTCAAACTCTGATGTTTAAACAAAACACCTTGTTTCCTTTTAAATGCTTTGTCTTGAATGTACAGAGACCTGTCCATAATACTTGCGAAAGGACTATAAGGGTTTTCTCACAAAATTGATTTTTCACCATTTTAGAAGGCGACTTGAGTACAAAGAACCTGGAGATTAAAATAGAAAGTGGCTCTGCACAGACAGCATTGAAAGTAACATTTCAACAATCCCCATTACTTTCAATTACTGGGTTATCAGTCATACCCAGACATTTTCTTAAAAACTCAAAGCTCTTCTATCCCAATGGCTTGGTCAGAATGTCTGCAAACTGCTCCTGAGTTCTGTAGTGTTCCAAAACAATTTCTCTATTGTTTACTAATTCTCTGTTGTAATAAAATTTTGTGTCAATGTGTTTCGTCCTCTTGTGAAACATAGAATTCTTAGATAATGCAATAGCTGAGCTATTGTCACAAAAAATCAGAGTTCCTTTTGACTGCTATTGGCACAAACTTCTTAACATCCTCCTCATCCAAATTGCTTGACATGCTGCTGCTATAGCTGCCACATATTCTGCCTTTGCTGTAGACAATGCGACAATGGGTTGTTTTTTAGAATCCCATGAAATGGCTCCTGAACCCATGTGAAAAACCTAACCGGAAGTTCTCTTCCGATCATCTACACTTCCAGCCCAATCACTGTCAGTGTATCCAACTAAATCTAAACATTCTGAAGCAGTATATAAGATGCCATACCTTTTGGTACCTTTAACATACCTCAGAATTCTCTTCGCTTCCTGCCAATGTGCATCCTTTGGCTTTTCCATGAATCTGGAAATCAAACTAACATCATGCATTATGCTGGGCCTAGTTGCAGTCAAATACATGAGGCTGCCAACTATGCTCTTGTACAAGCTAGGATCAAAATCCTTGCTGCTGTCCTCTCTGCTGAGTTTTAATCCCATCACTGTGGGAGTGATCGCTGCTTTTCTCTCCTGCATATTAAATCTTTCCAGCACTTCATTAACATATTTTTCCTGTGAGATAAAAATCCCATTTTCAACCTGTTCTACTTCTATTCCTAAGAAGTATTTCAACAAACCCATGTCAGTCATTTCAAATTCTTCTTTCATGACTGTTTTAAAATTTTCAATAAGGTAATCATCATTACCTGTGAAAATAACATCATCAACATATAAAACTACTATCAAAATTTTACCATCCTTTTCTTTGATGTAGAGGGTGGGTTCTCCCTCACACTTTTCAAATCCATTTTCCAGTAGATAGGAGTCTATTCTATTGTACCACGCTCTTGGCGCTTGCTCCAGCCCATAAAGAGCTTTCTTCAACTTGCACACTTTGTTCTCTTGGCCTTTATTTTCATATCCGAGAGGTTGTTCAATGTAAACCTCTTCCATTAACACTCCATTTAGGAATGTTGACTTCACGTCCATTTGGTAAACTTTCCACTTGTTTTGTGCTGCTATGGACAACACTGCTCTCACGGTTTCCATTCTAGCAACCGGTGTGAAAGTTTCCTCATAATCTATCCCATGCTTCTGCTTATATCCTTTGACAACAATTATGGCCTTGTGTCTCTCTATTTTTCCTTCAGCATTACTCTTGGTCTTGTAGACCCATTTAACTCCAATGACATCTTTACCTTTTGGGATTTCAACCAAATCCCAAGTCTTGTTTCTCTCTATGGCATTAATCTCCTCATCCATAGCTTCTATCCATTTCTTATTCTTAATAGCTTCTTCAAAGTGGATAAGGTCTTCAACATGACAATATAAAGCAAACAAAGAATTGATGCCTTCATTTGCTGCCTCTTGTGCATAAATGTCATTCAAATTTCTGAACTTCTTACCTCTTTCATTAGGTGTACAAATGCTTGAAGAAGCACTTGAATTTCCTCCTTGTGGTGTGCTTGGAGAAGCACTTTCATTTCTCGTCAAGGGTGTGCCTTGCTGCTCTTGTGTTGATGCTGTTGTTTGGGGATGTATTTCAGCCAACTCATCATCATTTTCATCATGAGATAAACAATGTTTAACATTCACTGTTTTCTCTATGCTTCCATCCCAAGCTTCCTCTTCAATAAACTGAACATCTTTGCTCACAATAAAATTCTTGGTTGATGGGTTGTATAACCTGTAAGCCTTGGATTCCTCACTGTATCCAATGAAAATACATTTCTCCCCCTTGCTGTCCAACTTCTTCCTTAGCTGATCTAATATGTGTGCATAAGCCACACATCCAAAAACCTTCATATGTGTGACACCTTTCTTTGTGCCACTCCATGCCTCTTCCAGAACTTTGTTCATAACTTCTTTTGTAGGGCACCTATTCAAAATGTACACTACACAATGTACATATTCAACCCAATAATCATTAGGCAAATGCTTTTCCTTTAACATACTCCTCACCATGTACATTATGGTTCTATTCTTCCTTCGGCTACTCCATTTTGCTGCGGGGTATATCTAGTTGTAAATTGCTTTTGAATACCATTTTCTCTACAAAAAAGTAGAAAATATTTAGAGATATACTCACCTCCTCAATCAGTCCTTAGGACTTTGATGTGCAGCCCACTTTGGTTTTCCACAAGTGCTTTGAAATTGCAAAATTTTTCAAACACTTCACTTTTGTTTTTCAAAAAGTAAACCCAAGTTTTTCTTGTAAAATCATCTATGAATGCTAACATATAGTGGCTGCTAGCAAGCAATGGATTTTGCATTGGTCCACACAAATCTGAGTGGACAATCTCTAAGGGTGCCTTTGCCCTTATGCTTTTTCCCGGAAGGGTGCCTTTGCCCTTATGCTTTTCCTGGAAGGAAAACTTTCTCTGTGTTGTTTCCCTAAGATACAACCTTCACAAAGGCTGTCCTGTTTCTCTATCAATGGTAAACCTCTTACCATTCCTTTTTTGTTCAACAGATTAAGACCTCCAAAGTTGAGATGTCCTAATCTCAAGTGCCACAACCAATTTTCATCTTTTGGTTCGCTTTGGATAGCCTCTTGTGCCACTGCTGCTTTCTCTTCACCATTCTTCAAATCTGCTCTCATTCTAAGAGGGAACATCTTGTTCCTTGTCATCTTTACTTCAGCAATACATTGTTTGCTGGGTGGTTTGTCCATGATGGTACAAACATCATCTTCAAAAAATACATTGTACCCATTTTGAACAAGTTGTCCAATACTTAAGAGGTTACACTTCATTCCTAGAACATAATAAACATCTGTTATGGATTTCTTTGCACCTTTCCTTGTTAAAACATTTACATTTCCTTTTCCCATAACAGAAACTTTACTATCAGTTCCTAGTGTGACTTGTGACTTCACACTCTTATCTAACATAGAAAACATTGCTATGTTTCCTGTCATATGGTTACTACAACCGGAGTCTAGAAACCATAAATCCTCATTCTTTTCTTCAGCCATATTACAAGCTAAAACCAAATTATCTTGGCTGATATTTTCTCTAGTGAAATTTGCACTAGTTCTATTTCCCATATCATGCTGCTTTTTTCTACATTCATTAGCATAATGACCATATTTCTTAGAATAGTGACATTGGACATTCGATTTGTCATACCTTTGTCCTTGTTCATTCTGCTGACCACTTTTATGGCTACTTCCTTGGCCTTGATGCTGATTTGGATTGCTGCCCCTTCCTTGAGCATTTGCTGGACTATTCCTTCCACCTCTATTTTGGCTTCCACCTCTTCCTCTCTTGTTTCCTCTGCCTTGCCCTCTTCCTCTTCTGAAAGACATCTGGGTCTTAAAGGCATGTTCCAGAGATGAGTTTTCACTCCTACCCAATCTCTGCTCATGAGTCATCAGTGATGCATGTAGCCCATCCACTGAAAACTTTGTGAGATCCTTAGTCTCTTCTATGGTGGTGACAATCACATCAAATCTTGAGGGTAGACTCCTCAAGAGTTTTTCCACAATCCTCTTGTCTTCAAGAGTATCTCCATGAGATCTTATTTGTGTGACCATTCCAATCACATGAGTGAAGAATGAGTCAATAGTATCTGACTCTTTCATAGAGAGAGTCTCAAAGTCTCTCCTTAGCAACTGAAGTTTTGTTGTCTTCACTCTTTCCATGCCTTGATAGGTTGTCTTGAGATTTTCTCATGCTTCTTTGGATCTCTTGGCTGCTGCTATCCTCGGAAACACACTCTCATGCACTTCTTGATATAATAAGAAGAGAGCTTTGGATTCTTTCTTCCTATTTCTCTTCAGCAAATCTTTCTTTGCCTGAGTTAAATCATCAAACTCTTCTTCATCTGTTGGCTCTTCAAATCCATCCTCAAAAAATTCCCATAAGTCTTGGGAAAAAAATATAGCTCTCATAGTTATTGACCAGTAGTCATAATTTTTCCCATTAAATAGTGGGAGGTGGATATTTCCAATACCCATGCCAGTGCTGGCTCTAGCCATTCTACACTCTTAACTATGATTCAAAAACACTTGACTGTGTATTTAAAATAGCTTACTGTTATGCAACAGTAAAACAATAAACTGTATAAAATACCTTGAATTCTTTTTGGCTAAGTCTTCACACTGCTAGAGAAGCTGCTGAAACAAAGAACTCCTTCCTTCAGCTTCTTTGACCTTCAAAGAGCCTGGACTAGCTCTGATACCATGTTGGAATATTGAAAATTCCAGAACAATAAATGGAGAATAAAACTCCCCTCTTCAACACAGAGAAAATATAATTTCTTCACTGGAGACAAAGTTTAATACTTTGAAAACAAACTTCTATTCAATTCATTAACTCCAAAAAAAATATTACAATTCTTCCTCTGCCAGAGGAATTACAAAAAAACTTAGACTATGACTGCTGCTATGACACAGTGCATACTCTGTTTCACTCAAAATCACACTGTTGTGTTTTTCTTACAATGCTCTGTCTCTCTGCTTGAAAACTCTGTTCTATTACAACTGAAAACGAAACACACTGCTGTGCACTAAATAAAATTACACTGCACTTGTGTATATTCTAAACTTACAATTTCATTGAGCCCCTTTTGTTTTATAGGTGTCGCCGCACATTAGACTATATATTAAAAGTAAAACTAAAATAAAAACAAAAAACTAAAAGTACTTTTGGGCCCACTAGAAACTAATACAATGTGCATATGTTATATTATAACAATGCAAAGGTTTAAAAAAAAAACTATCGCGCGATTATAAAATTTCAACATAAAACGTTATATCAAAACTATGATATAACATAACAAAAAAAAAAATCGTCGTGCAATACAAAATCACTTTAACATAAAAGCTTTGATAAGCCTCCGCCCACCGGAATTCAAACGAAGATAAACCAAATTGCAAACAATCTTTGCGTTCCAAAATCAGATGTTGACGTCCGCCAACTTTGTGACACGAAAACCCAATCCAATGCGCCCTATAAAAATTCGTGTCCGATTTTGGGCTTTTGGTACGACCAAAAATTGGGACGCGAAAAATATTTATAAACTCTACCATATAATACTTTCGGGTCTGAAAACTTCCAATGCAAATGGGCCAAGAAATAATCCGCTCCAATTAAAATACTCCACATGTCTGCTTCTGACTTGGTCTGTGGGACCACTGGATTTCTGAATTAAAACACTCCTGCGTAAAAAGCAAAGTCAAAATCTATTGTTTAAATAAAACACCCTGTTTCCTTTTAAACACTCTATTTTGAATGTACAGAGTCCTGTCCATAATACTTGCGAAAGGACTGTAAGGGGTTTCTCACAAAATTGATTTTTCACCATTTTAGAAGGCGGCTTGAGTACAAAGAACCTGGTGATTAAAATAGAAAGCGGCTCTGCACAGCCAGCATTGAAATTAAAATTTCAACATAGTTCAGCCCGCATAAAAGAACCTTGTAAATCTACATAGAGTTACAGTCTAGTAGAGATGAGCAATCCTTGAGTTCAAGATCTGTACAGAAAGGTGAGTCCTTGAGCCACATACGGAGTGAATGACCTTTTGCAACAAGACTGCCAGAGTGAGTATTAGAAGGTAGAAAAGGTGAACCCATCTCCCATAGGTAAGCCTTCAAAGTCTTATTCACCGAAATGACATTACTATATATCGTGCTTCCAGTCACTAATATAACCAACTTTGGAGATTCTGGGACACCCTGCAAAGAAGCATCCTGCATATGATCCATCCACAATGTAAGTCCAACCAGTGCTGCACCTGTAGAAAGCCTCTGGAAATCAGCACACCAGTTCTTATCTTCCACCCTAAAGACATATCAAGGGTATATCTCCTTTTTAATTTCCATTTCAAAGATCCATGCAGTTGTAGCTCATCATTCGAATACCCAAAGCAGATTCTCGATGACATTTACAAAACCAAATGCAACCTCCTCTTCTAGAACTTTCAGTATTTCGAGAACGTTCTCAACTTTAGATATTAATTTCTCAGAACTTTCTGTCAATAGCCTGACTGGGAAAGGAAATCCCATCTCATGCAAAGTGTTAAGAAGATCCAAAGCTTCGCTTATATTCTGGCAAATACTTGCAGACCCAATAACACATGTCCATGTCCTGTAGTATGGTTCAAAACCATCTTCCTTCATCTTCATCAACTTCTTGATTCCCATGGCATAATCACCAATT
Organism: Pinus albicaulis; assembly: GCA_034641835.2. NCBI lineage: Eukaryota > Viridiplantae > Streptophyta > Pinopsida > Pinales > Pinaceae > Pinus > Pinus albicaulis. The sequence continues at coordinate 1,666,777,876 of CM076578.1, read as the reverse complement.
TTAAGATATGCATTGACCACAGAAGTGTACTATGTGGTGCCCAAATTCAAACCAACATCTCGTAAATCCCTAAATACTTTTTCTGCTCTCTCAGGCTCTTCACCATTTCCATATGGAGAATATGTAACACCATATGGGTTGGGGACGAACTCAATCAACACTACATATGCCAGTGGTTCCTTTGTCTTGTATATATCTTCATGGATAGCTCTTGAAGGGCTGTGGGACCATCTTGAGGAGTCAAAGGGCCTGATATTGTAGGCCAAGTGCCTGTTATTGGATGGGAATGCCGAAGTCTAGAAGTTTGTATAACACTTCGATGCCTAGGGTTGTGCGCCTTAAGGAGCTGAGGAGGGAGTGGGCTAGCCTTGCGAGATGCCCGGAGTCATTGAGTACTGGGACCAGATGCCTGCCTTGGGGCAGATGAGGTCTGAGTTGGGCGCGAGCCTTGGGGCCAGCCTTGACTAGGGACAGACTAGGGAGGCTTATGCCTTGTTCCGAAAGTGGGAAAAAGGACATAGATTTCTTGAGATTCTTGGGCGTTGTGATGAACTTTTGATGCATGCTGGTTATACTAGTTCAGCAGAGGGTGTTGGTCACACATGAAGTAATAAATAATAAATAATAAATAATATAATATAATTAAATACTCAACTTCAGGACAAAGTTCCTTGAAGAGGGGGAGTATGTAATATCCCATAATAACTATAAAATATAAATAATTATAAAATAATAAATAATATATAAATAATATAATATAATTTAATAAATAAGTAAATAAATAAATAGTCAAGAGAATAATAAATAAATAATAAATAAAACATTAAACAATAACTGGAGTTCTAATAAAATGGTAAATAACAAACTGGAGTCCTAAAACAATAAACAATAAGTAAAGAAATAATTGATTAACAAAAGTAAATAAATTAACAAAGAGTTAAACTAAGAAACTAATAGAAAGAAAGTTAAAGAAAGAATTAATTAACAAAAGTAAATAAATTAACAAAGAGTTAAACTAAGAAACTAATAGAAATAAAGTTAAAGAAAGAATTAATTAACAAAAGTAAATAAATTAACAAAGAGTTAAACTAAGAAATTAATAAAAAGGAAGTTTAACTAAGAGAACACTAAATTAAGTAAAGCTAACAAAAGTAAGAGAACACTAGATTAAGTAAAACTTAAGTTGCATGTTGACACAGTGACTGTGTGCATGTGGTTCCCATTCCATGGTTAGGTCTATTTAATAGACATTGAGGAAGGTTCAAGGCATTCATTCTTTCATCCATTCTTTGGAGAGAAAGGTATGGCGAGGCAAAGGATACCCTGACAGTAGTACGTTGATTGAGGGCTCGGGGGTGGCCAGCTGTGGAAAGATTACATACAGCTGAGCCTACGGTTGGGTGGAGAGTTGTCCCCAAAACTCTGTTGCGGTCAGTAGGATTCAGCTAGCATTCAACCTTGGAGTCTCAAGTAAGGAAAAGCGTCATTACAGGTAAGTTGTCTTGCTCGTGTTTCTTAAAATTCCATGATGATTAGTTAAACATTTTTTGGGTTGATTAGTCATTTTTTATGTGATATAATTAATTGCATGTTAAAATTGGGGTTGTTACACATTTCTTCTCGCCATTGTAATGAAACCCATCAAAAAACTTACGAGGAAACTTTTAAAATGAGCTAAAAATTCCTCAAACTCGCATCTTAAATCGAGAAGAATTTCTCTCATCACGTTTTCCTCCTCTTCTCTCCTCATCCTTTAATAAAAACAATGGACATATCCTCATAGCAGTAAAAACATGGCCTCAATAGCAAACATACAGAAACACCATTGGCATCAGATGTCTTCGTGAGAAGACAATGCAGTAAAATCAAAAGGGTCATTTCTCCTGAGAAGACAATGCAGTAAAATCAAAAGGGTTGTTTCTCCTTTTGTTCCATCGGGCGGGAGTGGGTCGTAGTACTGATAGTAGGTTTCTTCGCCCATGGACCCTATTATCACTTCTCTGCTCTTTTCCCTCTCATGAACTCTATCCCATCAAGCAAATAAGCTCCTCATAAATATCCCCAAAAGGACACACAATTTCAATTTAAGTCTGATGGTTTGTAACAAGTTGCGAATTAGAAACAATATGGAGTCTAGACTCCATGAATAGGTGTTTCCTCAAGAGAAATAGTGCAAGAGGGGGAGTTCATTAAATTTTAAATTGATATTGGAGACATTGGTGTTCCTCTTGCAAGAAAGCATGGAGCATATGTTAGTTTGGTGTACGAGCATGGCAGCAATCCTCTCCATTCTCATAATTAATGTCGTTGATACTGCCAACGCTAAAGCTTTTGTTGTAACTCCTGCTTGAAAACTATAAGCATATGAGCTCGCCAATGTTCTCCATTTTCAAGGAAAAACACCTTACACCAATGTAGTATATATTACCAATCACGTTGTCACATAACTTACTTTAATGTTTTCTATTTATACTTCCATGGGTTAGTTCCCCTTTATGTCTACGTATGTAGGATAGTATCATGTGACATTGTCAAAGTTAGTCTTGGTTTCTTTTAGCAGGTACTATTCAAATAAATTCCCTACTGTTCAATTTTTTGTTTCATTGGGGCGACTATAAATACACGAAGAGCCAAACGCCCAAAAAATTTAACGCAAAACTACTTGTAATGAATGTAGTTGAACTGGAAAAAAACTTATTGGTATACAGAATTCACAAAATCAATGTTGGTACCTTACCATAGATTTCGATGGCTTTAATTCCAAACTCGACGTCATTTTGACAGTTTGCTGGGCTATAAAACACGCCAAACCTAACATGGACACCCTTGAAGATCCAAGGCAGGGTTCGTTTATGTGAGAGGAATCCACATATTAGTTTTGGTAGTTGGCGCAACACAAGAATTACCAAACTCACCACTAGTGATTTCAGATAGCTGCTATCCATAACCAGATACCAAATATCAGAAAAAATAATATCATTTCAAATGTAACACAAATATATAGTATTTTACTATCAAGCATTGATAAACGGAAAGTAAATGTTATGTCAACTGGAAACATTGATAAAAAGGAATGTGTCCAATATAGGCTCCTTCAAATTGAGGGTTAAAAGCTAAAAGATAAGGCCTGAGGATTTGAAGAGAATGAACCCCTTCTGATCTCTAAAGTTTCAAACTTCGGAAACTACAGTGCAACATTTCAAACCCTAAGCAACTACCTCAACCAACAAGAAAAATCAATAGGAATTTGTATAAAATATGTGCGACAACAGTATAATACAGAAACTACAGTGCAACATTTCAAACCTTGAGCAACTACCTCAACCAACAAGAACAATCGATAGGAATTTGTACATAATATGTGCGACAATAGTATAATAGAGAAGTATTATGTTATAAGCCTGTGTAAGGTGTTATAAGCATCTGTAAACTGTTATCCCAACCCAAACTGTTTACATATTTCATTGCTTATTCTCCTCTAGGTCAGTGTGCCCTGAAAGATGAAACACAAAACCAGTGCAAGATCTAGCAGCCCTTCATACCTCCATGCCCTAGATCTTTCTCACAGAGTTCCACCCAACAATACAGTAACAACTAGATATTGAAATTACCTTCATGAACAGTAAATACCAATTATAGTTGAAACCTTAGCTACTGATCAAGAAAATTTATCGACTTTTCCAAACCCCAAACAGAAACTAGGGCCATGTGATATTGGTGTTCTTCTCAGCAATGCGGAGCAGCATATCGAAGAAGTCCTCAATGGGAGGCGGCTGATTTGCGTTTGCATATTTTTGACTAATCTGCATCTGCATCTTTTTTACTGATCTGCATTTGCACCAGAGATCATTCAAATTAGAGGATGTATAGTATTTCATAGCAAGGTAGAATACATTAGTAATGTTCAGTGAGTTAGTTAATTATTTAGGTTGAAGGAGGCATTATATCTAATGGTCTAAAACATTTCAATCATCTAACATTTCATCCAATGGCCTAAACATGGATAGAGTGACAACTAGCAAAGTTGTTTTCAAATAATGACACCTTACGGCGTAAAAATATTGTCTTAAAACCCCACATGTAATAGTCTGTAATAGCGTGGTGAACACATTTTGTTAATGAAAGAACTCTCCAACCCTAGAGATAGAAAAAATGATTAGGTGGCAATATCAATGGGGCACTCAATGTGGAAGTGGATAGACGTGAGTGTCTAACAATGTCAATATGGAGTGCCCAAATCATGATTGTATTGGTAGCCTAACAACTATGCTGGAAAAATATCGATGTTATATCAATCTTAATTACAAAAGTATATATATATATATATATATATATTTATATCAAGATAATTGTTATTATTATATTGTTTAAGTTATCTTCGTGGTATATTATCCAAATAAATGTTTTCCATCAAACAAATTAAGGATCGTTATATTTGTAAATCAAACAAAATGTCAAATCAACCCATTTTGATTTTGATTTTTATATTTTAATTTATAAAATATATATTTTTCAAACTTAAACAAAAATTAAATGTTTAATCAAGGTAATAAAAGTCAAAATTAAATCGAACAGATTACCAATACCACAGTCTCATAGTCCCCTGGCCGTTAGAACAAATTGGGAACAAATTATATTTGGTAGCTATACGTCGTCCCCAACCCGGTAGAACAAGTTGGGAACTAATTGATAGGTACATGCCTTCCCACTTAGAAACTACAAGTAATGGTCTTGAAGGTTTTATTTAATTAAGATGAAATGACTAATTGTGCTCAACTTACAAATATTATTATGCTACTTCCAAAAGCAATGTCATTAGGAAAGCTATCATAACCTTAATGTATTGAAACTCATTGTAAGTTGCAATTGATTATTGCGCCGAGAGGCCCATCTACAGCCCAATATGACCCCGATGTCATGTGGGTCACGTCCTCATACAAAATGTCAGCTTAAGTTTTAAATTAAAATAAAAAATAAAAAATAAAAATCGCATTGTGCTAGAACATATATCAATTTCTAATACAATTATGTATTATTTATATAATTTGAATGGATAGTAAATTATATACATGAATTTGAATGGATCATAAATTTACCTTTAACAAAAAAAAAATTACCACATTCAATTTCCAAATTAAGTAAAATTTTAAACATCTTTACTCTTTACTAAAGTCAATACCATTTCCTAAATCAAAGGAAAAGAGTTAATTCAACACAAACAATCAAAATCCAAAATCTTTTAATATTTCTTTTAATTAGCTATTTTTAAAATGAATTTATAGTTACTCCAAAGCTATGTTAAACAAATAAAAAAAATATATAAACTAGATGTATGGTAAATAAATAAAAATTCTTTTTATATTTATTCCATAAACCTTTTTATATTTAAATTTTTTTTTAAAAGAGGTTTTATTTAGATGAAGCCTATGGGATGAATACCATGGGACAAATTAATATTGATACCATGGGCCAAATACCATGGGTAAATAAATAAATATAAAAGAGGCATAAAGAGGTAAGGTAAATAAATAACAATATATCAAATAGGATTATAAATAAAAATGTAATTATATAACAAGCCTATGAGCCAAATACCATAGTAAAGAAAAGGGTTATGGTAAATAAATAAAAATATAAATAAACTAGAGGTATGTTAAGTAAATAAAACCTCTTTTCATATTTACTCCATAATCTGCTTTATATTTACAAATATTTATGTTCATTAGTTTACATAACTAAGAAGAAAGAGAGAGAGAGAGTGATAAGGGAGAGATGGAGAGAGAGTGTGTATGTTTAGGGGTGAGATAAAGAGACAAAGTAAGATGTATGGAAAGAAGGGGGGAGAGAAGAAGTGAGAAGGAGAGAGGGAGGGATATAGTAATGTAGTTGGAGAGAGAGGGGTGGAAAGAGAGAGAGAAAGAAAGGGATGGGGGAAGAGAGAGGATTAGAGAGAGAGAGAGAGAGAGATATGGGGGAAGAGAGAGGATTGGAGGGAAAAGAGAGAGAGAGAGAGGTGGGAGAGAAAGGGAGAGAAAGGAAGGATGAGAGAGAGGAGGATAGTGATGGGGGAAGAGAGAGAGAGAGAGAGATTTAGGGGAGAGAGAGAGAGAGGAAGGAGGAGAGAGAGGAGGAGAGAGGGATCAATAAGAGAGATGGAGTTGGAGGGGGAGAGATGTAGGAAATAAGAAATATAGAGAGTGAGAAGTGGAGAGAGAGGAGTGACGAGGGAGAGACAGAGAGACAGCGTGTATTTTTTGGGTTGAGATAAAGAGACAAATAAGGAGAGATGGAGATAAGGGGGGAGAAAGAGATATAAGGAGAGAGAGGGATATAGTAACATAGTTGGTGGGTGAAGAGAGAGAGAGAGGGAGAGAGATATGGGAGAGAAAGGGAAAGAGAGGAAGGAAGAGAGAGGATGTGAGAGCGTGGAGAGAGGGAGGGAAAGAGAGATGGAACTGGAGGGGGAGGGGGAGAGAGGTAAGAAGAAAGAAATAGAGAGAGAAAGGTGGAGAGAGAGAGAGTCAGTGAGTGATAAGGAAGATGGAGAGAGAGGGAGAGAGGGGGAAGATAGAGATATATATGGAAGGTGAAGAGAGGGAAGAAGAGAGAGATGGGGAGAGGAGGGTATTGGAAAATAGATTGATATATATGGATTGCGAGAGTGTGTGTGTTTAGGGGGGTGAGATAGAGAGACAGAAAAGAAGAGATGGAGGGGGATATAAATATGGATGGAGGGTGGAGAGAGGGAAGAATATTTCTCACACTAAATGGATTGATATAAGTGGAGATGGTGATTTATAATCCTATTTGATTATTTGCACTATATGCATCGATTTTAGTGTAGATATTTATTTCTAATGATATTTGATTACTTGCACTAGATGCATTGATTTTAGTGTAGGTGGTGATTTGTAATACAATTTGATTGCTTTCACTGAATTTGCTGATTTCAATTTAGATGTCGATTTATAATTATATTTGATTACTTGCACTAGATGAATTGGTTTCAATGTAGATGATTTCTAATCCTATTTGATTGTTTGCACTAAATTCATTGATTTCAGTGTAGATGGAAATTTCTAATCCTATTTGATTTATTTGAGTAGATGCATTAATTTCAGTGTAGATGTTGGTTTCTAGAGAGAGAGAGAGAGTGACAAGGAAGATGGAGAGAGAGGGAGAGAGGACAAAAGGAGGAAAGAGAGATATTAATGGGGGAGAGGGAGAGAAGGGGAAGATAGAGATATAGATGGAAGGTGAAGAGAGGGAAGAAGAGAGAGATGGGGAGAGGGGGTGATTGAAAAAGAGATTGATATATATGGAGTACAAGAGCGTGTGTGTTTAGGGGGGTGAGATAGAGAGACAAAAAAGAATAGATGGAAGGGGATATAGATATGGATGGAGGGTGGAGAGAGGGAGGAATATTTCTCGCACTAGATGGATTGATATAAGTGGAGATGGTGATTTCTAATCCTATTTGATTATTTGCATTAGATGCATCGATTTTAGTGTAGATATTTATTTCTAATTATATTTTATTACTTGCACTAGATGCATTTATTTCAATGTAGGTGGTGATTTCTAATACAATTTGATTGCTTGCACTGAATGCGTTGATTTCAATTTAGATGTCGATTTATGATTATATTTGATTACTTGCACTAGATGACTTAATTTCAATGTAGATGTTTTCTAATCCTATTTGATTGTTTTCACTAAATGCATTAATTTCAGTGTAGATGGTGATTTCTAATCCTATTTGACTTCTTTGAGTAAATGCATTGATTTCAATGTAGATGTTGGTTCCTAGAGAGAGAGAGAGTGAGTGATAAGGAAGATGGAGAGAGAGAGAGAGAGAGAGAGAGAGAGAGAGAGAGAGAGAGAGACAAAGGGAGGAAGAGAGATGTTATCGGGGGGGAGAGAGAGAGAGAGAAAGGAAAGAGAGAGAGAGAGAGAGAGATGGAGAGAGAGGTGGTTCCGACGTTTGTATGATGTAGATGCGAGGAGGAAAGTGTGTTTAGGGGTGAGATGGGGCAAAAAAAGAAACATATGGATGGGGATGGAAGTGTGGATGGAGGGTGGAGGAAGATGACTGTACTCAGATGGGTTGGGTTTATGATGAGATGATGATTTATAATCCTATTGATTGTTACTAGATGTGATTTTAGTATAAATCTTGTTTTATTTAATTAACTATGATTTTTACGTTGATCATTGATTTGATTAGGTGATGGATTCCTGTTACTGTTGATTTATTTTACCTGGTGTGTTGATTTAGTTAGACATCAATTTATATTATATTTGATTGCTTGCACTAGATGCATTGATTTCAATGTAGATTATTCCTAATACTATTTGATTGTTTGCGCTAAATGCATTGATTTCAGTGTAGATGGCGATTTCTAATCCTATTTGATTGCTTTGAGTAAATACATTGATTTCAATGTAGATGTTGGTTTCTAATCTTATTTGATTGATTGCATTAGGTGCATTGATTTCAATGTAGAAGTTGTTTTCTAATCTTATTTGATTGCTTGCATTAAATGCATTGATTTCAATGTATATGTTGATTATGATTTAATGTAATTGGATATATGACAGTACATTAATATTAAAGTGATTGGATTAACAATATGCATTGATTTTAGTGTAAGCACAAAAATTTATTAACAATGTAGATTGATTTTTGTGTTATAGTAATTTAAGCTATTAATATTGGAGAGAAAGAGATACAAGGTACCATTTTTACTACAACAGATCGAGCTAAAGATTTAAATGGTTTACGATTTAAATTTTCTTTTTTATATAATCAATATGAAAAGATAACAAAACTAACAAGGGAGGAAATAAGAATAGTAGAAGAAAATAGTTTGAGATTGATTGTAACATGAGTATGTTCTTATTATTCACATTTTCTATCTTTCAACGCTATTATTTTCACTTTGCATTTAAAAAAAATATTTCATCATTTTTCATCATTATAGTTATTAACAATAATTATCATCTCAACGAACTAAGGTAACTAAGAAAATTTAAAATTAAAATGACCAAGTTAATCTCAAAAATATTTAGCATATTTAAAATGATTATATTAATATTTGATATATTTACATATTACTGATAAAATTAATCATATATTTGATATATTTTCCTTGGCAGCACGTGACTGAAACCAGCCTAGATCCATCTTACATCTCAAAAATATACAAAAATTTTAATAATCTGAAAAAATGTGACGTTGATGCCTGGAAAGCTGAACATTTTAGATCCATCTTAACTACGGATCTATGTTCTTTGTGAAAGGAGGATCACATCTGTAGAAGTTTAAAGGCACTTTCCTCAAAGTTTTGCACTCAAAAAATATGGTTTTTTTTCAGAAGTTTGATCTCTCTTAACCACATAATCATCCGGTTAGATGGATCTAGGCTGGTTATCGACACTCCAAATTGCCCTGTTTATTGTAAATTTTAAACATACATGCATAGATATATTGGATATATACTCCTTAATATTAAGAGTTTAATCTTTATATATATATATATATATATATATATATATATATATATATATAAATAATTTCCCTTTCCCTTTTATTTTGTGAAATGGCCCAGAAAAAACACACACAAAGATGATGGCGAAACCCAGATTTGCAGTGACTTTGGACATCAATTTTCAGCTTTTCTTCACACAAACTCTACTATCTTCTTTCCAGAAGCTGGTACTTTCAAATGGTGGGGCACAATGGCGTTAACTCTAATTTTATTGTGAGTTGTTTGGGGAATAAATTTCGATTTCAATTAACCATATTTACGCCGAAGGCGTTCTCTCTGTGGGCTTTAGCTACTCTGCGGGCTTTAGCTTTTCCAACTCTGCAGGCTATGTGTCTTAGGTTGAAATCTTTACCACAACCCCCTACCTCAGCCCCACCCGTTACCGCCGCTGCTACTCTTCGAATTCGACAATCCCAACGGTTCCTCCAACCCCGCCTCTTCACCCCCTTTGTATCCTAATATGGTGAGGTGTAACTCTAGTTGGTGAGGGAAGTCCCACTTTTTCACAAATAGAAGAAAAGCTTAAGGAAAAGTTTTGATGTAATTGTTGGAGTAATTACAGCACTTTTATGAAATTCTTAATTATTATTTTGGGAATATTTATCAATATTGGCAGGTTTTGATGTAATGACAAACTTATTTATCCTATCAAAATATATTTGCGGGTTCTAGTGTAATAACAAACTACTTCATCCTATCAAAATATAGACTCAAATTTGATTCCCAGCTACATTTGAACATTTGAGAGAAGTGTTGATTCTATGTGAAAGGCAAAGATTCATCATCTCTCCGAGCAAGTCTACCCATAGCTCTCAGGCGACAATGTTAGCGTATTCAATATCTACATGTATGCACACGTCGTCATGGCTTGAGTTTGAATCAGCTTTTTCAATTTAACTCCATATCTTGAAATTCAATACAATTACTATTAGAACGGAAGTTGTGCAGAAATTCATATGAGAGAAAAAATCTCAATAATGATGGAGTGCAAGGTGCCCTAGGAAACCATGGTGAGGTATTCCTGGTGATATTTAGATGCCTTTAATCCTTCATATCATTAGAAAAATATTCTTGGTGATAGTTATACGCCTTTAATCCTTCATATTCCTGGTGATAGTTAGATGCCTTTACTGCTACCCGCAAGCTCACCGGGTTGGGAAAAATGACCCTAAAATATAAAGTACCCAAAGCAGCGGTTTGTTTTGATGAAAAATGTGTCACTTTGAAGTTAGTTGTTGGTGACATACCAGTTGATTGCATTCTTGGTAATGTATTTCTTGCTGCAGTTGAGCCTCATGGTTCAATGAGATTTCCTAACAAGAAGGCTGGCTACTTCATTACAGTAAAGGGTAAAAGATTTGATTTTCCATATGTATCTAACACCCGAATGTCTACCATGGTACAGGCCATGCAAGAAGAGTTGCACAAAGCATAAAACACTCTCTCAGAGCTCAAAGAACATAAAACTATTCTCAGCATCGAAAATCAATTGAGTTCTCCAGAAGTTTAGAAGAAAATCTCTGAACTACAAAAAGAGTTTGAAGATAGATGCTGCTCGGAGGAACCAAATGCATTCTGGCATCGGAAGCAGCATAGTATAGAACTGCCCTACAAAGAAGGATATACGTGCAGACCATGCAAATCCAGAGCCATCCCCGTGAACAAGGAATATGGCGAGCTCTGTGAAAAAGAGATTGGTCAGCTGTTGCAAAGAAAGCTGATCAGGGAGTCAAGCAGTCCCTGGAATTGCTATGGCTTCTATGTCAACAAACGAAGTGAACAGATAAGAGGGATACCCAGGTTAGTCATTAAATATAAGCCTCTTAATTCTGTTCTTGCTAATGATACTTATCCTATCCCACACAAAGGAGATCTGTTGGGTAGGATAGCAGGAGCCAAAGTGTTTTCAAAATTTGATCTCAAATCTGGTTTCTGGCAAGTGGCCGTAGCTGAGAAAGATAAGTGGAAAACTGCATTTAGCATTCCAGCAGGACACTATGAATGGAATGTGATGCCATTCGGGCTCAAACATGGACCTTCTAAATTCCAGAAGTTAATGGATTCCATTTTTAAGCCCTATGCAGAATGGTTATTGGCATACATCGATGATCTCCTGATATTCTATAAAAATCTTCAATATCATTTCAGACATCTGAAGATTTTTATGAAGCTTGTAAAAAGACACGGCTTAGTCTTAAGTAAAAAGAAAATGGAGTTATGTAAGAATAAGATCAAGTTTCTACGACACACCATAGAGAATGGATTGATTGCTTTACAAAATCATGCCATTGAGTTTGCAGACAAATTTCCAGATGTCATTCTAGATAAGACTCATCTGCAAAGGTTTTTGGGTTGCTTGAATTATGTAAGAAATTTCTATTCTAACTGTGCAATTGACAGGTCTCTATTGAATCAGAGACTCAGAAAGAATCTGAAGCCTTGGACCAAAGCACATACTGAAACAGTCCGGAAAATCAAGGCCAAGGTAAAGAAACTCCCCATTCTTCATGTTGCAGAAGATGGATATTTTAAAATTGTTGAATCAGATGCCAGCAATATTGGTTGGGGAGGTGTTCTCAAGCAGAGACCAAATGACAAGAGTAAGAAACATGAAGAAACAGTTGTGCAGTATGCATCAGGCACGCAGAGTAAAGCTAAACGCAATTACTCTACAATCGAGCAAGAGGTAAAAGCTGCCCGGAACTGTGTCAGCAAATTCTCTATTCATTTGGTGAATAAATTCTTTTTTTTAAGGACTGATGCTTAAGCCTTAGCAAAAGTAATAAATAAGACAATCAAAAACCCTGAAGATGCTAAGTTTGCAAGATGGAAAGCTTTGTTTTCTAACTTTGATTTTAAGGTAGAGCATATTAAGGGAATTGATAATTCTCTGCCAGATTTTCTCAGCAGAGAGTTCATCCAGCATCAAGAACAACCTGATGATCAAGTAGAAGAAGATAAACATGTAATGGTCATCATAACTGAGTGGGATCATGCCCAAAAAAGAGAAACACTCAGATCCATATCTGATGATGAGTCATGGGCAGTTTATAAAGAAAAGTGGAGACCTACGTGGCAACTCCGCAACACTAAAATACTTGATGCAGATTTGAAAAATCATACTAACATCCTGCATCTTGTACCAGAAAGGAGAGTATATCCAAAAGGAAATCGATGGATACATGACATGGTATACTCTACTAGTATGATAGCTTCACATGAAGCTGAAAGATCCCTCTCACAAGATTTATGTGATCTGTCTGTCATTTGTACTGGTGGCAGTGACATGACAAAGGTTTATTATAAATCATATACTATCAACCGCACATAGTGGCCAGGAGAATATATAGGAGGAAGATATTAGACATGGCCAGGTAACAATCCTGACTTAATTTTTCCTGACACTGTGTACAATTTTGCAGGATATAAATAGCTCTGGTGGAATCTGTTAAATAAAGATGGTCGGGGTGAGACGCATCACACTAAGCTTAGATTTGGACCCACTTGGATAAATAAATCCCATTATGCATGTCCATGGACAAGGGATTGGTGGTTTGACTATGGGCTAAGTGCTTATGGTATGGATCCACAGTTTTATGAAGCCTATTTCCAAAGACAATGTAATGACTGTTTAGAAAGCAGTTGGGGAGAATGTTTTCACAGTCCATGCCAAACAGTCAAAGATATGAGTCAGTTAGAATATAAATTGGTAAATCCTATTATAAACTCATATAAAAAGATGCAACACCAATGGTTGGTTCTAACAAAAATTAAACACCAGATCATATTAAATAAACCCATGATTGTTCGAAGAATATACACCAAGGCATGGGATGATGATTATCCGAAAATCAGATTTCCTGGAATCACTATTCTAGATCAGCTGGAAACCAGTACAAGCAGTTCTAGTGGGCTCTGCTAAAACAAAAGTATCCATGATGTATTGATACCTAGTCACGGGTCTACAGTGGCAGGTCTTTTCCCGAGGGCTTTTCACCTGTTCGTAAAAGCATCCTCTATGTATCTATTAATGTCTGATTCCTCATGGGCCTTGTACATAAAAGGCATCCACAGTGTAATGTACACACACTTCACATGTTTGTGTCGGATGGACGAATCTCGGTGCAGATGTCACTTCAGTGTTACCCGAAATCCATGATTCTCCTCCATGTGTCAATAATCCAACGGACCAAACGAATGTTTGTCCCCACTAATTTCCTATAAAAGGAGGGTTAAGGATCATTCTTTGGCATTTGCATTCGGAGAGTCTAGAGTCTAGAGTTATTTGTGTTTTTAGTCTGAGTCAAGCCGAAGCTCCCTGCTTTGCATCTGCGCGAAGTCTCGCGATCTACTTGCATCACGGTGCTAAGAATCAAGTATTTAGGTGATCAGAGAAGTCGGCGGTGTGTCTATGTGCTCGGCATAGGCAAGAACCTAAAGTGGCCTGATCATAGATCGAGTCTGTAAAAGTCTGTCTATGTATTGTGTGTTCTATAAAAGAACTCTAAGACAGAGTCTGCAACTGGCCAGGAAGCCTCCAATATTTCTCGCCCATTCACTGAGTAGCTAATCTAGTAAATGCCACTGCAGTCTATCTTTGGAAAGAGATCTTGCTGAGTCCATTGTAATCTGATCTCCATTGTAAAATCATTTCTAAAATCAATAAAAGAGAGAAAGTTTTGTTCCGCATTTTAAGAACTGTAAATCTGAGCTTTTTGAATATCCACTGAGGTAGTACTGTCTTATTTTTGATCTCCGAAAGTTCTCCAGAGGTTTACGAAATCACCGAGGGACACGGAGTAGGCCAAACAAAGGTGAGGGAAGCCGCAACAAGGGCCGATAGAAGTGTGAAGATGATAGTAGGTGCGTGTATGGGTTCGCATAAGGTCTCTTAAATAAGCAAGAAGATACTCAGTGAGCCAGTCTACCTATTGAGCAGTTTGCAGTGCAAACTTGTGTGAGAGGTCCCTACAGTAAAAATTGGTATCAGAGCCAGAAGTCAAAGTTTGACTGTGTGAGATCTGGTTCGTGAAAAAGGTCAGTTCTTAAATTATCCTCTCTTTATTTTCTGAATATAAAATGGATACATTCAGAAATTCAGTGTCATTTAGAGAACTTGAGGAACAAGATAGGGCCACCCAAGACCCTCTCAGAGATATGTTTGCTAGTTCTTGTAGTCGTGTGTTAAATCAGTCAGAACATCTGTATGAAGAAACAGAACCAACTACCAAATTGGTTCTTCCAAATATCAGTCCTGATAAAGTCTATTCTGATTTAGGTGTCTGGCATCTGCGAGCAGCCACCCGAATTTCAATAAAAGAATCCATTAGTTCTGTTAGAGAAAACTCTGACTGTGTTATGTCTATTCCTCTTCTTGATCCTAATTCTCTGCAAGCAGAAGCTGCGAAGTTAGGAACTAAATTTTTGCATCTGGGTTGTATTCGTGTCGGCATTCATGCCCTCACTCACCAAGGATTAAACACATATGTGTTAGCTACTGTTTGGGATCTAACACATAATAAATATACTGATTCCTTGATTGGAGGTATTGTAGCTCCATTATCAAATGGACGAGTTTGGTTTGACTGTTATCCAAACTTTTCAGTCTATGTTTATGACGAGACCTTGTCTGACATTCTCCAGCTTCAAATCCAAACATCCGGGTTTAATATAAACAACAAAAGAAATAACATTGCTATACAAACAAGAGGTTGTTTTCGTCATACCAGTACATTGTCAGCTGCATTGCTCCATGCCCCCAGCAAAGAAAGCAAAACCAGTGTTGTGGTCATGACAGATCCCAAAAATCAGAAAGTTGAACATCAAGCCATAAAATGGGAAGAAATTTCTTTTCCTAAACACTGGATCATTCCTAACTCGAAACCCATCTCTGCCAGGGCTATCACTTCTGCCGATATTGTAGAAGACCAGTCCAAAGTCGTCTTATCTTTTCCCAGGCGATCTACAATATACAGAAGAAGGATCACTAAGATTAGCCAAAAGTCGCCATTGTATATACCACCAGATTGTACAGATACTACTTGTTCATCCCTTGTTTCTAATTGTAGTCATATTTCATTATTTGAATTTGCTCAGCTTGTAAATTTTCAGTCCCTGAAAGTTGACTGTCCCCAATGCCATCAGTCTGTAAATCTCCAAAACCTTGCTCCACTGGTCATTAGACATCAGAACCATAATCCTAGAACAAGTGAAGCTCCTCCTTCTACATCAGTCACTCTCTGTCCCAATCCTAAGTGTTCTGATATCCCATTTTCTCATGAAGATGAACATGTCCTCATGATGCATTTAATTCCCAGTTTGCAAGATGAAGATCCCAGACTTACAGAAATATTCATGAATATGCAATCTCCCAGAGATAAACATGTCATAGGTTTCTATAGTCAAATGGATGGATTGATTCTTGAGTGCAGATCCAAGGATCCGCCTACTGATATTAAAAGACCATCTGTTCCTGAAATACATAAGTTTTATACTTTAATGGATGGTTGTGAAAAGCATGTGATCCCTGAAAAATGGATGAAACAAATGTTGAATTGGGATCTCCACACTCCTCCTCAGGCAAATGAGTTTGCTGTAACATACAGCACAGAGGAGAAAATAAAATTAGCCTCTTAATGGAAAGAATATATGAATGAAAGAAATGTCTGGATTTCTTTCTATTCATGGAAGAAGGCTAAAGAATCAAAGATAATTTTGATGACTAATTCTGCATCCTCCTCTGGCCATTCTTGGACAGCCATAGATGGGAATAAAATTGAAACCTGTACCAGCTTTCCTCCTTTCAAAGGAATTGTCCTAGGAGAAGGACAAAACACAACCAATGCCTATCCCATAGTACAAAAGGATAATCTTGTTGGGTTAGAAAGGAGAGTCCAAATAGTCAATGAGCAAGTAAATTGGACGAACACTGCTGTTACCGGTTTAGAGAAGAATATAGCTAAAGTTGTCTTTGTGAAAGATCAGATAGACCAAGTCCAAGTGTCTATCAATAATGTAAATAGTGCTTTAAATTCTGTACAGTACAATGCTTCAGTTTCTTAGGACTTTTGTTTACAGGCCATTGAGCATTTTCCCCAGCTCATTCCTAAAGAGTCTACTCCTGAGTCTCCCAAATTCAAAGTCACAGTTGCCTCTTTGTTTGAAGAACCTGAGCTTGAAAGTCATGTCCTTCCTGTTTATGAACCTTTAGAAGCTTAGTTTACCAGACATTCTCCTCCTGATTTGAATGATGTTGGAAAAATTCCTCCCAGAGAAACATTTTTTGATTCCAGCCGAAAGGAATGGAATATTGATAATTTGTCTTCAGCACAAATTAGACAAGTTCTGGATCTTATGATCACAGAATATAAATTGATGTGCATAGAGGGAAAATCAGAAGTAGAGGCATGTAAAACTCTGATTCCATGCCTCACTGGAACTCTAGCCAGATGGTGGGAGCTAGAGTCTTCTCCTACTTTAATTGCAAAGATGGAAGCAGAGGTTGTCAAAGATGAAAATGGAGATGTGGAATTCCATCCAGATGGCAGACCAATCAATAACATGATCGGTGCACTCACTGCATTGATCCAACAGACATTATGTGGAGATGATCCAAATATTTCAGACCAGAATGAAATGATTTTGATGAATCTGAAATGTAGAAATATAAATCAATTTGAAGATTTCCATCGGGATTGGATTCAAAGAATCTTCTTGGTGAAGGACCCTAAGAATCTACTTTGGAAATAGGTTTACCTTGCAGCATTACCTTCCAAGCTTGTAGATATCTTGAAGTTGCAGGAAGCCTTCCAGTTTTCGTTGGAAACATATACATGGGGTCAAATGTACAATATAATTACTAAAGTTTTGATTACTTTGTGTACCAGTTCTAAGATAAATAAGTCAATTGATAAATTGAACAGATTGCCTAGTACAAAGTCATTTTGCAGCAAGTATGGCATTACAGTTGATGATCCCTTGGTAAGAAGAAGAAATTCAAAGAAAAGGGCTAAGAAGACTTATAGAAGGAGTCAGCCCTATACATATCATCGGACCACTAGGAACACTCTGTGCTTAAACAATCAAAGCCTAGGAGAAAGCCATACTCCAAGCCGTCAAAAAAGGGATATTACAAATATACCCCTAAGACACATTATTATGAGCCACATGAAATCCACACCAAAAATGCTAAATTGAAAGGGATGCAAGCTATCACATGCTGGATATGTGGAAAACTAGGGCACACATCAAATTTTTGTCTTGAGGCTAAAGAATCCCGCAGTGGATTGGGTAAGAAATCTCAGGAAAAATATAAAGGTAAAGGCCAAACCTCCACTGTAAAATATGAACACATCTATGATAGATGTGGTGGCTCTCATAAAATAGAAGCCTGTCAGCGCTTGTTTCTTCAACAAGCCCAAGAATCTTCCTCTTCTGTTTCTAGTTCTAAATCTTCTTCTTTTGAGTCTGATAATGAAGAAGTTCATGCATATTTTCAGTGTAGTAATTCTGATAATTTTCACTGTGAATGTTCATCCTCAGAATCCGGTTTTTCTTCTGACAATGATATTGAAGAAGATTTTTCAGAAAAATTAAAAGTACTCATGGCTCAAACTGATGAAGATGAGTTAAAAGTTTTTGCATAGATAAGAGCCATGGATGATGGTGACTTAGAAACCAGATTTCTTGATGCATATATGCAGTCTTCCAGTTCAACCACTTCCCGCTCTGCTAAGAAGCCGATGTTTGTTGATGCTTCTTATGAGCGTAATACTCGCAGTTATCTCCGACAGCAACAAGGAGACAAAGTTCGCGCACTCACTTTGGGGGAGGTGAGTAGGGAGATACACTGCATGAAGACAGAAATTTCTGCCTTAAAGACCAGAATTTCAGAGCTCGAGAAAGGTAGAGGTAAACAGGTTCAAGCCTCTTCTGTTTCTTCTCCAATTTATTCAGGCAGAAAAGTAAATTACACTCTGCATACTGCCCCTAAAATTACTGAAGAAGAAGTTGCAAAAGGACATCCTGATCCTTATATGGGTATTAGAGACATGCATTTGCTTGCTATTTAATATCAACAACATCATATCAAGATTAAAATTTGGATAAAAGGAAATATGTTTGATTTTATAGCATTGCTTGATTCTGGATCAGATGTGAATATGTTTTCTAAAAGGGCTATTCCATCGAGGAATCAGACATTAATAGATACATAGAGGATTCTTTTACGAACAGGTGAAAAGCCCACGGGAAAAGACCTGCCACTGTAGACCCGTGACTAGGTATCAATACATCATGGATACTTTTGTTTTAGCGGAGCCCGCTAGAACCACTTGTACTGGTTTCCGGCTGATCTAGAATAGTGATTCCAGAAAATCTGATTTTCGGATAATCATCATCCCATGCCTTGGTGTATATTCTTCGAACAATCATGAGTTTATTTAATATGATCTGGTGTTTAATTTTTGTTAGAACCAACCATTGGTGTTGCATCTTTTTATATGAGTTTAGAATAGGATTTACCAATTTATATTCTAACTGACTCATATCTTTGACTTTCTGGCATGGGCTGTGAAAAAATTCTCCCCAACTGCTTTCTAAACAGTCATTACATTATCTTTGGAAATAGGCTTCATAAAACTGTGGATCCATACCATAAGCACTTAGCCCATAGTCAAACCACCAATCCTCTGTCCATGGACATGCATAATGGGATTGATTTATCCAAGTGGGTCCAAATCTAAGCTTACTGTGATGCGTCTCACCCCGACCATCTTTATTTCACAGATTCCACCAGAGCTGTTTATATCCTACAAAATTGTACACAGTGTCAAGAAAAATTAAGTCAGGATTGTTACCTGGCCATGTTTGATATCTTCCTCCTGTATATTCTCCTGGCCACCATGTGCGGTTGATAGTATAGGATTTATAATAAACCTTTGTTCTGTCGCTGCCACCAGTACAAATGACAGACAGATCACAGAAATCTTGTGAGAGGGATCTTTCAGCTTCATGTGAAGCTATCATATTAGTAGAGTATACCATGTCATGTATCCATCGATTTCCTTTTGGATATACTCTCCTTTCTGGTACAAGATGTAGGATGTCAGTATGATTTTGCAAATTTGCATCAACTATTTTAGTGTTGCGGAGTTGCCACATATATCTCCACTTTTCTTTATAAATTGCCCATGACTCATCATCAGATATGGATCTGAGTGTTTCTCTCTGTTGGGCATGATCCCACTCAGTTATGATGACCATTACATGTTTATATTCTTCTACTTGATCATCAGGTTGTTCTTCTTCTACTTGATCATCAGGTTGTTCTTGATGCTGGATGAACTCTCTGCTGAGAAAATCTGACAGAGAATTATCAATTCCCTTAATATGCTCTACCTTAAAATCAAAGTTAGCAAACAAAGCTTGCCATCTTGCAAAATTAGCATCTTCAGGGTTTTTGATTGTCTTATTTATTACTTTTGCTAAGGCTTGAGCATCAGTCCTTAACAAAAATAATTTATTCACCAAATGAATAGAGAATTTGCTGACACAGTTCTAGGCAGCTTTTACCTCTTGCTCGATTGTAGAGTAATTGCGTTCAGCTTTACTCCACGTGCCTGATGCATAATGCACAACTGTTTCTTCATGTTTCTTACTCTTTTCATTTGGTCTCTGCTTGAGAACACCTCCCCAACCAATATTGCTGGCATTTGATTCAACAATTTTAAAATATCCATCTTCTGCAACATGAAGAATGGGAGTTTATTTACCTTGGCCTTGATTTTCCGGACTGTTTCAGTATGTGCTTTGGTCCAAGGCTTCGGATTCTTTCTGAGTCTCTGATTCAATAGAGACCTGTCAATTGCACAGTGAGAATAGAAATTGCTTACATAATTCAAGCAACCCAAAAACCTTTGCAGTTGAGTCTTATCCAGAATGACATCTGGAAATTTGTCTGCAAAATCAATGGCATGATTTTGTAAAGCAATTATTCCATTCTCTATGGCGTGTCCTAGAAACTTGATCTTAGTCTTACATAACTCCATTTTCTTTTTACTTAAGACTAAGCCGTTTCTTTTTACAAGCCTCATAAAAATATTCAGATGTCTGAAATGATCTTGAATATTTTTAGAGAATATCAGGAGATCATCGATGTATGCCAATAACCATTCTGCATAGGGCTTAAAAATGGAATCCATTACCTTCTGGAATTTATAAGGTGCATGTTTGAGCCCGAATGGCATCACATTCCATTCATAGTGGCCTGCTGGAATGCTGAATGCAGTTTTCCACTTATCTTTCTCAGCTATGGCCACTTGCCAGAAACCAGATTTGAGATCAAATTTTGAAAACACTTTGGATCCTGCTATCCTACCCAACAGATCTCCTTTGTGTCGGATAGGATAAGTATCATCAGCAAGAACATAACTAAGATGCTTATAGTTAATGACTAACCTGGGTATCCCTCTTATCTGTTCACTTCGTTTGTTGACATAAAAGCCATAGCAGTTCCAGGGACTGCTTGACTCCCTTATCAGCTTTCTATGCAACAGCTGACCAATCTCTTTTTCACAGAGCTCGCGATATTCCTTGTTCATGGGGATGGCTCTAGATTTGCATGGTCTGCCCGTATATCCTTCTTTGTAGGGAAGTTCTATACTATGCTGCTTCCGATGCCAAAATGCATTTGCTTCCTCCGAGCAGCATGTATCTTCAAACTCTTTTTGTAGTTCGGAGATTTTCTTCTAAACTTCTGGAGAACTCAATTGATTTTCGATGCTGAGAATAGTTTTATGTTCTTTGAGCTCTGAGAGAGTGTTTTCTGCTTTGTGCAACTCTTCTTGCATGGCCTGTACCATGGTAGACATTCGGGTGTTAGATACATATGGCAAATCAAATCTTTTACCCTTTACTGTAATGAAGTAGCCAACCTTCTTGTTAGGAAATCTCATTGAACCATGGGGCTCAACTGCGGCAAGAAATATGTTACCAAGAATGCAATCAACTGGTATGTCACCAACAGCACACTGCTAGCCAAACCATTAAATAATAAATGTCATATCAATTAATATGAATGTACAAAACATAAGACAAATAAATCAGGATCAAAGTGACACCATTTGAGAAATAAAGAAATAATCCCCAGTAAAAACGAATGATAACAAAAATGTGAACTTTGTTTGAAGAATGAATAGGGAAGTTAAAATGATACCGTCAATATCAATAATAGTTTGTCCGCACATTTTCGTAAAAAATATGTTTATGAGTAACTTTTTCATTGATCGGATATATTTATGATATCCATCCCATATAATTTTTGAGGTTTTCATAAACCCCTTTCTCACAAGGCTTTCCATTATTAAATCACAACAAACTCAGGGAGAATCACATGTTTATCTCATACAACTAGAGCACAATAACACGAAAACTCACTCCATAACATTCTACCCAGTCATCCTCCATTAATCATGTAACTTAGAAAGGGCCAACAAAGAGCATATCATGATGACAATGTTCTCTTTCTTTGGTATACAATAATTATGATAATGAAGGCAAAATCACATATAAGCTGCCTTCCTATATTATCTTTTCCACCTTTTATTTACAATATAGATATTTATTCATCTAATTTCATAATATTATTCTCACACCATCTTACAATATACCTATTTTATTATTTAATGATAATTATTCTAACAACTCAATGACATAGAAATTACAATTTTACAATGTTAATTAATCCAGTTAAGTTGTAAGTTTATGTGTTCTAGAATTTATATTCATATTTTATTGCATATTTTCAAGGAAGGAATACAAATGTCAGAGAAATAGATAATGATATGTCTCAAATTCAATCAATAAATTTATTATCCTCAGACATGATTGTTGACCTAATTCTTTGATACAGCTGACTACTTTCACTCATATTAAATTTTCAATTAGAGATGTCTTATAATCTTGGCTAAAGAGGGCGTGGAGGTTGTTTGTACGGTAATAGACTCTGTCATATGGGAGTCGCTTGTGTATCTTTTCCCATGGTAGTTTCGTACCTTCTCTAGGGGTTTTTCAACCATAGTCCGCTGAATTTCAACAACGAAATCCAGGACTGCAGTGTATTTCTTCAACCGATTCTTTGAAGTATAAATCTCAGGTGTATGTACAATGGCAAATCAGCTAAATCAGATTTTCACGTGAATTATATAATTTTTTTCAACTTCAACTTTATTTTTCATTGCCAAAATAAGTGTGATTCTTCAATGGTGGATCAACCAATGTTGGGCATTCACGTGTAAGTCTTTTAATTATCTCCAAATCCAAGTATATGCTTCATTACTATAACAATGAATACAGTAATATACTTCAAATAATTTAGCCCTCATTTTCTTATTTTGTGTGCTTCTTGTTACTAGTGTTTGGTATCTAAACAACAATCACCACCATGCTTACGAGTTCGGCTCCATGGAATGACGCAGATTCAAGGTGGCCACCAGGATTCAGCGCCGGGAGCCTCTTCTGCTATGAGGGATCTGACAAGGTACGTTGGCTTCACTAGTATACTGCAAGGCTTCATTTCGAATTAAAGTTTATTTTGCAAAAACTCCTGAAATTATTACTTGATTCTCAATGCGTGAAACAGAAATGGATTAATATGAATTCATATCACTTCTAGTACCTAGGCATGCATTAAATGGTCCATTCCATGAAATGGTATCTTAATGTCTTGAGTATAATCTTTGAATGAGGAGTTAAGTCGAAATGGTCACGTCCAAATGAAATTGGAATGCTCAGTAATATTATGAATGCTTACCCTTTATGAAACTGAAAATTGTTTGGGAAACCTTTAATTTCATTTGTATAAAAAGAAAAATATTCTTGCAAAACTATCCATAATTTTTCATACTTAGAAAAAATAAAAAATACTTGAGAACTATTCTAAAATAAACCATAGGATGCACCATCATTCTATTGGTAATATAGTGATATATAAATTCTCGATTTTAATATTGACAACCGGGTGTTGCTATTTTGTAGTTGTTCGATTGCGGTATAGTACTGAAATCCTAAAATAATGGACGAGTGTAATCACCGTTTCTACCAAAATTCTTAAACAATGTATTCGAAGCTTGGAATTTTAAAATATATACAATAATATTTGTGTGCATAACATTTAATTATTGTAAATTGCATATTTGGATATTCATCTCTATAAAAGGAAGTTAACAATTAAATTATGAAATGTGTAATCAACATGAAAACGTTTATTAGTGAATGACTTAATTTAAGTTATGAAAATGTTTATTAGTAAATGAGATAGAATTTAAATTTTGTATTCGTTTATGAGTCTTAAATTTATCTAAATTATTGATTCTGAAAATATCATATTTTTCAATTCGTAGACAAAAGTGAGATCAATTTAAAAAAAAAAAATTCAATCTAAACAACTTATTTCATTACCGAACAAAAGAGGTTACATATATCTGATTCTCAATTGCTTCTAATCCAACCATATGCAGAAATGAGAAAAATTCAAGATGACAAAAAAATGAGAGGAAAGTGTTCGTTCCAAAATCATAAATGACCACAGTGACATGGTCGTTTTATACAGTCAAAAATCAATGAGACAGAGAAACCAAGAAACATCCTCCAAGATAAAAACATCTCAACCGGATAAAAAGAGACTAAGAAACACGAGGATGATAAAAGGAGGAAAAAAAAAAAAAAATTTGTCGGAACTGGTAGCTCTTCCCATAACCAACTGTTTAAAAATGATCTGACCACTCAAGGCAGAGATACAATGCTTGGATAGTTGATCAGCCTGTAAATTATATTGGAGGAAGATGTGATCGAAGGAAGCATGCCTTCAATAATGAAATTTATTCCAACTAGTGGACCAAGAAGGGAACTGAGAAACCCGAGCGCCTAGTCGATGGCCACCTTCAAATCTCCTGCAATGTGGATCTCGTCCAACTCAGGCCATGAGGCTCCGCTTAACATGTCTGATAAGTGAGATCAATTATTACGTCAATCATTTTTCCAATTAATTTTTTTTGATCAAATGGTGTGAATAGTATGATGCTAGTATATTTTAGTTTTTAATGTAATTAAAAGTGTTACATTCCTTTCATATTTAAATCACATATTTAAAGCATAGTTACCAAATTCATTCAAATCAACATACAAATATACCGAAATTCTTTAGTTCGATTTGAATATCTAATAGTTCCTTAAAAATTCAAAAAATTCAATCCGTTTCACAGTATGCAACCCGAAATTTATAGTTTATAATTTATGAAACAGATTTTTTTAACCTTAGCACGAAATGGAAACTGATTCCCAATACGCGTGAAATGGAAATGGAAACTAATTGCTATTTTAGAAATTTTCTAATTTCGGTGTTTTTTTAATAGTTTAAAAAGAAAAAGCTAATAAGCTGAGAGAACAGAGAAAGAAAATCTTAAGAGGATGTTTTGAATATTTATTTTTTATATATGTTAATTATAAAAGTATAAAATATTTTATATATATTTTAATTATGATAGTGAAAGATGTAGTTCTGACTTTTAAATATTATATATATATATTAAAGTAAAAATTAGATAAAATATGTAGTTTTGAGTTTTGAATATTTAAGTTTTAAAGACATCGATTATAAAAGGATTTTATATAAAATGAGAGGATGTAGTTTAGAGTTTTGTAAAGAATAGAAATTTTAAAGATAACATATATGAGTGTGGTTGTCATTTTGGTTAGTAAATTGTAGTTCTAAAATTGTTTATATTAATTAAATTTATTTAAATTTATTTAAATTTCAAAATAAATAGGAGGAAAATAAACACAATATATCAGGGTAACATAAAAAATATAAGTATTTAAATAATAAGATGTATATTGTGGAATTTTTCCGGAATTGAAAATTTTTCTTCCTATTTTTTATCGAATTGTATCGAATTCGAATCATAATTGGAATTCGAACTTGGTAACTATTGTTTAAACCATACTCAAATAAATTTACTGTGCCTATTGTTGATAACCACTTATGCTAATTAGTTAGAAATGAAATTTAAAAAAAAAAAAACTTATAAAACGTGCATTGCAAAGTGGATTAATTTTGTTAATTCAAAAAAAATGTTGTTTTTCTGGTATTCAACTCTCCATGCTACCCATTTGGACTTCTTTAATGTAGACTTCCTTTCTTAATGTATGTACCTGCACAAACAAATCTACAATGATTAATAAGGTTGAGATGATGTATGATGTTTCATATTATTTAAACAATATAATCAATAACTAATAAATTGTAGGTTTAAATTATAATATAGTTTTAGTTTCATAAATTAGTTGAAAAAAAATTTGTGACTATCATGTGATCATATATCAATTAAGTAAAGCAATTATACTTCTTGTTGTATTCAACATTTGTGTTAAATGTTGGTGAATTGAAAGCTTTTCTTAATAATAAGGTTTCATTATCACATAATTGCTATATAAGGAATAATCCCTAAGGATAAATTATAATAAAATTATTTTAATACCTAAGATTAAATTATAATTATTATTTTAATACAATTATATTATAATATTACATTATTAAATTGTTATTATTATTATTATATAAAATAATAATAATAATAATAATAATAAATTATAAATTTAGAATTTATTAATAATATTTTAATCTTGTAAGCATTAAAAAAATCTAGTTAATCACTAGGGATGAGTAAATTGTATTTTAATGCAATTTTTAATTAATATACATTAATTGATTAATTAAAATATTAATAAACTGGAGCATTAAACATTATTAATTAAAAAATTAATTAATAACATTAATTAAAACATTTTACAATATGTAATTAAAACTATTATATAAAAAATGTTTAATTTCATAAATCTGTAAAAAAAAATATTAATATTAATTAATAATAATGTGAAATAATTATTATATTGCCATTATTACATTCAAATATTAATTAAATCATTAATACATAATTATTATACTTAATTAGATTATTCAAATATATCTAAACATGAATATATTCAGATTTGGTTAATAATAATAATATGTTGGAATTGTACTTAAATGTTTTTAACTTTAAAAGATTAATTAAAAATTTTGACAAGATGTTAATTAAAACATTTATTTAAAAATGTTTAATAACATTAATTGAAACATGTTTAAAGAAGTGAATTAATACACCATTAATTAATTAAATAATTAAAACAATAATTAACATTAATATTAATGAGTTAAATCATTAACATTAATTAATTTTAACTTTTATTAATTAATTTTTAACATTACATGAAACATTGATAACATTTATAAAAACATTAAAATGTTAAAGAACATTAATTCAAACATTTAATACATTTATATAAAAATGTTCAATTACAATAAACATTAATTTTTAAAATTTAAAATTAATATTTTCATATTAATTAATAGTAATATTAAGTTAATTAATTAAAATATTTAATAACATTAATTAAAATACTTGACAATATATTAATTAGAATATTTATATAAAAGTCAACAAGGTGACCGAAGATGAAACCTCATGAGGGGTGGTTATGTCTTGTGTTAGGTGGAGGGGACATGCTAAAAAATCAAGTCAGCTAAGGGATCTCGTGGCCCATGCAGGGTGTGATCCTCGCGTGACTTTGATGACTTATATCTCCCTCGACCATGGTTCCTTCAATTTTAGAATGTGGGTGAATCCTTCACTATGTTTGACTATGTTTAGCAATCAAAAGTATTTAACTTTAGTTAGAAATAATTTCCTATTAATATTATTGATTAATATTGACAATTAAATATGTTGTGATGCTCGAATGGTAAAGAAATCTATTAGACGTTGGAATTTGACAAACATTGCAATTTATCCAAGGTCGCAATGCAACATTACTACATTAGTCAAACACATCTACTAATACAATTGACTATTTTGGAGTATCTTTGGTAGTCATCACTCCTCAAGTTCAGTGAAACACAATTCCCTATTAATGGCTAATCATTGTCTCTACGACCAACCATGATCAACCATGGAAAATGACTCTATTGTGAACTATGATCAACCACGATCAACCAAAGTCAACCATGGTCAACCATGATTAAGGCCTTTTTGGTTTAATTTGGTCAACCATGGTTAACCATGATCAACCATGGTCATTTAATGTGAACCATTGTCAACGATGAACAACAATGTTGAACCACCATCAACCATGTTCAAGCATCATCATCCATGGATATAATGGTCAACCAATATTTCTATGGTCAACCATGATTACCCGTGTTTAAATATGGTTAACCATGGTCATTATCTCTATGGTTAACCATGGCCAACCATGATCGACCATGATAAAAATAGTCAACCATGGTCAAGAATGGTTGATCACAGTTAATTATGGTCAACCATGATAATACATGGTTCAATATAGGTAACCATGATCAATATGATAAACCAAGATCATGGTCCATATGGTTGAATCTCGTCAACCATGATCAACATGGTCATATTTGGTCAACCATGGTTAACCAAGAACATTTCATGTTCTATAGACTCTTCATCGACAACCATAGTCAAGGATTGTTATAATGGTCAAACATGGTTAGTCAAGGTCTTTGTGCCTGATTATGGTCATCCATTGTGAACAATGTAGATATTTGTGGTTGAATATGGTACATTTCCCTATTCATGGTTAATCCATATCTCTACAGTCAACCACGGTAGATCATGGTTAATCATGGCTAAATTTAGTCAACTATGGAAAATGTCTCTAGTGTCAACCATGATCAATCATAATTAATAAAAGTCAACGATGATCAACCATATTCAACCATTGCCAGGGATGGTCAACAATGATTACCCGTGGTTAAATTTTTTCAACCATTATCGGCCATGATTAAGGTCTCTCTCATTGAACTTGGTCAACCATGCTGAGTGTGGTAAATAATGATTTTAGAACATGATCAACCATGGCTAGACACGGTCATTTAATGTGAACCATTTTCAAACATGATCAACCATGGTAATTATGGTAAATAAGTTTTTATGGTCAACCATGATTAACCGTGGTTGAATATGGTTAACCATGGTCATTGTCTTTGTGGTTAAACATGGTCAATAATGGTCAACCATGATAAAAATGGTGAACCATAGTCAACCATGAACATCCATAGTTGAATATTATCAACCATGATCAACCATGATCAAGGCCTCTATGGTTGAATATGGTCAACCATGAATAACCACATTCAACTATAATCAACATGATCATGGTTGACAATAGTCAACCATGATCAACCATACTCAACATGAAATTTTTTTTAATGTTGCAATGTGTTTCTAGAATTATAATATCTCTTGAGTTTATTAATCTCCCTTTTGTTTATAACACCCCTCAGTTTATTAATCCCTTGGGCTTTTTAATCCCAATGGTTTATAATATTATTTTGTTGAGTTGATTAATCACTTGGGTTTATAGTATGTATAATCCCTTCATTTTATAAAAATAATACATTGGATTTATAACGTTAATGCCTTTGGTTTATTAATGCCTTGGTTTTATAATTTAATATGTCAATATTGTTAGTGTTTAATATATAATCCCTTAGGTTTACGAATCTTTTGGGTTATTAGATTTATAATATAGTATTTAGTATAAATTATGCAAGAACATTGACTATTGTTGTTATGAGTGTGCTTAATATACACTAACTAACATGTATGAAACACATTTACTAATGTGGGTGTTGTAATGTTTATAACATTTGGGTCTATAATATTTGTGGTTATAAGATGAGGGTTTGTAATATTCGGGTATAATATTTATATTATTTAGGTTTATATTATTGGATTTAATAATTAGGATTATAATATTAATTTTAATATTAGAGTTTATAATACTCAATGTTTAATATATATATATATATATATATATATATATATATATATATGGCTTATAATATTTGGTTTTAATGTTATGATTTACATTATGGAGTGATATGTTGGGTTATTATATAGATTCTAATATATAGAGTTTAAATTAGGGATGTTTAATATATATATATGGCTTATAATATTTGGTTTTAATATTATGATTTACATTATGGAGTGATATGTTGGGTTATAAAATAGATTCTAATATATAGGGTTTATAATTAGGGTTTAATATTGGGTTTATAATATTTGGCTTTCATATTAGAGTTTATAATATTGTGTTTAATATTTAGAGTTTATAACAGTGGGCATTATAATATTTCGTTTTATAATATTGATTCTTAGGATTTATTGATCACTTGTGTTTTTAATATTGATCCCTTGGCCTTATTCATCCCTCACGGATTTCATATTTATCCTTTGGGTTCACGAGTTCTTTTGGTTTGTAATATTAAATCCTTGGGTTTATTAGTTCTTTTGGTTTAAAATATTAATAACCCCTTGCATTTATTAATATTTTGAGTTTAAAATATTAATTAGTATGGTTTATTAATCTCTTGAGTTTAAAATATTAATTCTTATGCTTTATTAATTTTTTTGTTTATAATATTAATATTATCCCTTGGGTTCACCAGTTCCTTTGGTTTATAATATTAAACCCTTGGGTATATTAGTTCTTTTGGTTTATAATATTAATAATATCTTTGGTTTAATAATCTCT
Organism: Pinus albicaulis; assembly: GCA_034641835.2. Classification (NCBI taxonomy): domain Eukaryota; kingdom Viridiplantae; phylum Streptophyta; class Pinopsida; order Pinales; family Pinaceae; genus Pinus; species Pinus albicaulis. The sequence continues at coordinate 1,666,747,661 of CM076578.1, read as the reverse complement.
TCTCTTTAAATCATTAATTCGTAGGGTTTATTAATTTCTTAGGTTTTGAATTTAAGATACTAATTCTTAGGGTTTTTTAATCCCTTGATTTTTCTAATTCTTTGGATTGGTAATATTAGGCATTAGATATTAGTCGTACACTTTAATATTAATGCATGGTCCAATGTCACATTATGAAAAACATTGTCTCATTATGAATATCAGCCATGGGATACCATTGTTAATTATAGTTAGTCATAGTCAATCAAGGTCTTCCTTGGTCGAATGTCACATTGTGACAAACATTGTCTCAATATGAAAATCAACCATGACAAACCATGGTCATTTGTCATCTAATGTCACATTGTGATGACAATTGTCTCAGTGTTTAAATCAAAAATGCTCAACCATGTTTATTTTATGGTTTATAGTATTTATCTAAAACTTTTTATACACTTGAGGTTTAAAATATTAATCTCTTAGCTTTAATATTATTCCCTTGAGTTTATAATATTAATAATAATGTCAGTTTATCAAACCCTTTTGTTTAAGATATTAATTTGTAGGCTTTATCAATCTCTTATGTTTTTCATATTGATCCCTTTTCCTTATTTATCCCTTAGGTTTTTAATATTTATCCCTTGGGTTCACCAATTCCTAGGGTTTATAATATAAAATCCTTGGGTTTATTAGTTCTTTTTTTTTTATAATATTAAACCACATTTGGGTCTTAGAATCTCTTGAGTTAGAAATATTAATTCTTAGGGTTTATTAATTTCTTAGGTTACTCATTTAAAAATATTAACTCTTAGGGTTTTTTAATCTCTTGGGTTTTCAATATTGATCCCTTGGCCTTCACTTAGGTCTTTAATATTTATCCCTTGGGTTCACCAATTCTTATGGTTTGTAATATCAAACTCTTGGGTTTATTAGTTCTTTTTGTTTATAATATTAATAACCCCTTGGGTTTATTAATATTTTGAGTTTAAAATATTAATTCTTAGGGTTTATTAATCTCTTGAGTTTAAAATATTAATATTACGGATTATTAATTTCTTGGTTTATAATATTAATATTTATTCCTTGGGTTCACCAATTACTTTGGTTTATAATATTAAACCTTTGGGTTTATTACTTGTTTTGGTTTATAATATTAATAATGTCTTGGGTTTATTAATCTCTTTAATTTAAAATATTAATTATTAGGGTTTATTTATTTCTTAGGTTTTTGAGTTTACAAATTTTATTCTTAGGGTTATTGATCCTTTGTGTTTTTAATATTGATCCCTTAGCCTTATTGAACTTGTAGGTTTTTTATATTTATCCCATGGGTTCATCGATTCCTTTGGTTTATAATATTAAACCCTTGTGTTTATTAGTTCTTTTGGTTTATAATATTAATAACCCCTTGGGTTTATTAATCTTTTGAGTTTTAATATTATGATTTACATTATGGCGTAATATGTTGGGTTATAATATATATTCTAATATATAAGGTTTATAATTAGGGTTTAATATTGGGTTTATAATATTTGGGTTTAATATTAGGGTTTATAATATTGTGTTTAATAATTAGAGTTTATAACATTGGGGATTATAATATTTCGGTTCATAATATTGATTCTTAGGGTTTATTGATCTCTTGTGTTTTTAATATCGATCCCTTGACCTTATTGATCCCTTAGGTCTTTAATATTTATCCCTTGGTTTTACCAATTCCTTTGGTTTGTAATATTAAACCCTTGGGTTTATTAATTATTTCAGTTTATAATATTAATAACCCCTTGGGTTTATTAATCTCTTGAGTTTAAAATATTAATTCTTATGCTTTATTAATTTCTTGGTTTATACTATTAATATTTATCCCTTGGGTTCACCAATTCCTTTGGTTTATAATATTAAACCCTTGGTTTTATTAGTTCTTTTGGTTTATAATATTAATAATCACTTCTGTTTATTAATCTCTTTAGTTTAAATTATTAATTCTTAGGGTTTATTCATTTCTTTGGTTTTGAGCTTAAGATATTAATTATTAGGGTTTATTAATCCCTTGAGTTTTCTAATTCTTTGGGTTGGTAATATTAGGCATTAAATATTAGTCATACACTTTAATGTTAATGCATGGTCCAATGTCACATTATGAAAAACATTATCTCAATATGAAAATCAACCATGGGCTACCATTATTAATCATAGTTAGTTGTAGTCCATCAAGGTCTTCCATGGTCGAATGTCACATTGTGATAAATATTGTCTCAATATGAAAATAAACCATGGAAAACCATGGTCATTCTTCGTCCAACGTCGCATTATGAAAACAGTTGTCTCAATGTTTAAATCAAGCATGCTCAACCATGTTTATTTTACAGTTTATAGTATTTATCTAAAGGTTTTTATATAATTGAGGTTTATAATATTAATCTCTTAGGTTTAATATTATTCCCTTGAGTTTATAATATTAATAATCATGTGAGTTTATCAAACTTTTTTGTTTAAGATATTAATTTGTAGGCTTTATTAATCTCTTATGTTTTTCATATTGATCCATTCGCCTTATTTTTCTCTTAGATTTTTAATATTTATCCCTTGGGTTCACCAATTTCTTGGGTTTATAATATAAAACCCTTGGGTTTATTAGTTCTTTTCGTTATAATATTAAACCACACTTGGGTCTTAGAATCTCTTGAGTTAAAAATATTAATTGTTAGGGTTTAATAATTTTTTAGGTTTTTGAGTTAAAAATATTAATTATTATGGTTTTTTAATCTCTTGTGTTTTTAATATTGATTACTTTGCCTTATTGATCCCTTAGGTCTTTAATATTTATCCCTTGGGTTCACCAATTCCTTTGGTTTGTAATATCAAACCCTTGGGTTAATTAGTTCTTTTTGTTTATAATATTAATAACCCCTTTGGTTTATTAATCTCTTGAGTTTAAAATATTAATTCTTAGGGTTTTTTAATATCTTGAGTTTAAAATATTAATTATTAGAGTTTATTAATTTCTTAGTTTATAATATTAATATTTATCCCTTGGATTCAATTACTTTGGTTTATAATATTAAGCCCTTGGGTTTATTACTTCTTTTGGTTTATAGTATTAATAATGGCTTGGGTTCCTTAATCTATTTAATTTAAAATATTAATTATAAGAGTTTATTAATTTCCTAGGTTTTTGAGTTTAAAAACTTTATTCTTAGGGTTTATTAATTGTTTTTGTTTTTAATATTGATCCCTTGGCCTTATTGATCGTGTATGTTTTTAATATTTATCTCTTGGGTTCACCTATTCCTTTGGTTTATAATATTAAACCCTTGTGTTTATTGGTTCTTTTGGTTTATAATATTAATAATCCCTTGGGTTTATTAATATTTTGAGTTTAAAACATTGATTATTATGGTTTATTAATATCATAGTTTTTTGAGTTTAAAATATTAATTCTTAGGGTTTATTAATTTCTTGTATTTTTAATATTAATCCCTTGGCCTTATTGATCCCTTGGGTTTATTATTTCCTTGGGTTTTTAATATCAATACATTGTGTTTATTAATCCTTTAGATTTTTAATTCATTGGGTTTATAATATTAACAATCCCTAAAGTTGATTGTTCTCTTCAGTTTATAATATTAATCATCATGTGAGTTTATCATTCATTTTTATTTAAAATATTAATTCCTAGGCTTTATTAATCTCTTCTCTTTTTAATATGGATCTGTTGGGCTTCTTGATTTCTTAGCTTTTAATATTTTTCCCTTGGGTTCACCAATTCCTTGTGTTTATAATATTAGACCCTTGGGCTTATTAGCTCTTTTGGATTATAATATTAATAATCCCTTGATATATTTGTAAGAGATATATACTTATTATAAATAGTAATAAAACACTAGTATTATGTTATATTTTAATTTTAATATAGTTTGAGTTATAACTATTAATGTATTGAAAATTTTTAATAATATTTTATTATTATTATTATTATATAAAATTTTAGTATATAGTATCAATATGGTTTATATTATTAATATATTACTAGTAGATATATAAAATATATCGGTAATTCTATTCTTAAATATATAATGATTATTTTTCTAAAATACATGTGGTCAGTGGTGGATATAGGCCTATCGGCGTATATAAAAAACATTAGTGAATGTGGTTGTAAATCTATTTCATATACTTCTATCGGCGTATATCAACCACATTGGTAAATGTGATTGTGCTAGTTTACTAGTAATTGCTTCAAAAGGCGTAAAGAGAGGCAGATAGGATTGTTAGATTGAAATTGTTGAATTGGAAAAGTTGTACTTTGATTTGAAATAATAATTGTTGTATTAGATTTAGGCTGTTTATCATGTTTGTATTAAATTAGTAAAACACAATTAAAATAATAATTGAAATATTGAGATGGTGAAAGATAACTAAGATATAATTTACTACCTATTTTACCAATGACATATTTAAAACCATTGTGAAGAAATATTGATTTTTTAGAAAATGTAATTTTTACTAAGATGAAACAACTCCCTAGTAAATCTTGTTTCATTTTTTTTGGAACCTTGTTACATATTATTTTAAAAAAAAATAAAAGTTTTACTTCTATATATAAATGTGTTACTTCTATATCAATTCTTTTTATCAATAATAATTATCATTATTATTTTAAATAAAAATAAAATTTAGTTAAATTATGATTTTTTTTTTTAATTTTAAGAAATTGAGGAGTTTTTTTATATATTTATTATAGATTAATAATATTTAATTTATATATTTACTTTAATTTTATTAACCTTACACTAATTTCATTATAATTTTTAAATTGTAAGATTTAAATTTTTTTTTTTTTTTTTATAAATAAAATATAATTTAAAAATAAAATAAATGTGAAAATCATAATATCATAATCTCTCCAAAAACCCAGTATTTTAATATTTCCAAAAACATTTAAGAATATATGTACATGCCAAGAAAGAAAATAATTCAATTTTTTTACAAATTTATATTTTCAACCCATGAAAACATCCTATTTGATTGTCAAAATATCTCATATTACATATTTAAAATTTAATAAAAGTAATTGTCACTAACACCACAACAATACTTACTACCATAAAATAAAAAATAAAAAATTTCTTTTACATACTTTTACCATAATAATTCAATAATCTTATCTAACTAATATAATCAATTTGATTTTGTAATTACCATGGCTCTAGCTGTTCTTGGCACATAAACTCATTTGAAAATCTATGTTATATCATAACCTTAGGACGCAATTTGTCATGTACCATGTACTCATAAGGTTTTTAATTGCTTTGGTAGCTCGGCATATGTTAAAATAAACATTACATGGGTTATGCCAGCTTGCATGCATATGATCCGATATGGCATTGATTCATATTTAATTATGACTGAGTTATCATTTGAGAGAAGATCTGTTATAGATGGATATACTGTTTGACTCGTAACTATGGGATTTCACTTTAATTGTTCTCCTATCCTTGGGATTTGAGAGTGGCTCCACTTGGCCTGGAATCCGCTTCTCCGTAACCCATCTTGCAATGCAATTTATTCCCGCTGTACTGGCATCTCTGCCCAGCACAGTTGTCATGGACTGCCTCAGATTCTCCAATCCTTCCGGGGGGGAAAAATACCCCTTCGGCATTTCTCTGCCGATCATTCTGAGAGCTATGCGAGTGTGGAACCACTGTTACTATCAGTATGACTGTGAGACACAGGGTGTGATTGCCTTGGGAGAGCTCGGCGCCCTTTCGATCCCGTCCTCAATAGCTCGCATACTCCGCCCAAATTTCCTTTTAAATTCGGTATGGCTTCTCTTCAGAACTCATTCGTAGCAACCAGTTTAGCACCCTTTGCGTTTTTCTGGTTTAGTTTTATATTTTATTTCTGTTTAATCTCACTAAAACGAAATTGGCCTCTCTGCATGATTTTCTAGGGTGCTGAGAGGGGGTTCGCTACTTATTTCAATTCGGGACTGGCATGAGAGAAAATGGCTCTCGTTTCAAGTGGAGGTAAGTCTCCTCCTACCGGTTAATATTATTGTGGTGTTAGTGACAAGTGGTATCAGAGCAAGTTGCTACATTGGGATCCTAAGGGTCTACTAACAGTGAAGCTGTGTATGTGATTAGTGCACTGAGAAGAAGCGAGTGAAATGTGGGAAGTTACAGCATCTCACTCACAACCAGAGGAAACTCAAGTCCCAACAGTTATGAATCCAGAAATGTGGGTTCAATTAACCATGGAACAACATCAAAAGACGAGTCGATTGCTTGAGGAACAGCAGCATCAAACCGCATTCTTGCTGAATACAGTACAACAACTACAAGAAGAAATGATAAGAGTCTGGAGAGACAATGAGAGGTTGTTACAAGATCAGGAAAATATTCTAAAAAGTTTGTCCGATAAACAAAATCAGGAAATGAGACATCCCAGTGCGGAAAAAGAGTTATCCACAGAACAAGAAGAATAGCAAACCAGAAACAACACTACTCACAGAACTGAAAAGAGTCCCTCCCAAAAGAGTAAAAACATAAATTATAATGAGGCGAAATCGGGCAATCTGTCCGACCAGCAAGATCATAAGAGACAGAAAGTGGAATTGCAAGGGGAATTTCGTAAAATTAAGCCACCAACATTTGATGGTGAGGCGAAGGAGGTGGCTAAAGCCTGGTTAATTAACATGAATAAGTACTTTCAAGTATATGAATATAGCAGCAATCTGAAGGCCAGATTGGCTATATACCAGTTGCGGGAGAAGGCCACCTTGTGGTGGGAGGAGGTGAAAAATTTAGGCAACATTGATGAACGAGATATCACCTGGTAACTATTTCAGCAATATTTTAAGGACAAATACTTAACAGAAATATTTTATGATGATAAAGCTAAGGAGTTCCATGATCTTCGATTGGGACAGATGACCATGGACGAGTATGTTACAAAATTTACTTCCTTGTTACGTTACGTTCCCTATCTTCGAGAGGAAAAAGCTAAAGTGCAGAGGTTCTTAAGTAGTTTACCTGCCCATATGAGGGAGCGGATAGAATTTTTTAACCCGCAAACCATGGATGAGGCTATCCGTAAAGCGCGGATGTGCTATCAGCAGAATAAGACCAAGGGTGAAGGAGGAAAAAGCTGGCAGCCAAGGAAAAATAAAAAACATAACTCCACTTTCAAAAGAAGTAAAATCAACAACTTCAAAGGCTCAGCGCGGAATTCTATCAGTAAGCAGTTTGGTAAAAACCATCAAAGAATTAAGTGGCCAGCGGAGGAGAAACCCACAGAAGCGTCCAGCAAGCCAGATCAGGGACATGTTTCAAAACCTCCCCTACAATGTTGGGGCTGTGGGGAGGCTCATTATTACAAAAACTGTCCCTAACGGAATAAAAATGAAGCTGTAGAAAATTTATAATAGGCATCTAGAGTGGGGGACGTGGCGCGAAATATACCTCGTATAAATGCAGCCTTGGAGGATCGGCAGGCTGATTTTCAGCCCACAATGGTTGAATTGGAAGGTACTATACTAACTAAACCTGTTTCGATTTTAATAGATCCAGGGGGAAGTTTAAGTTATCTAAGTCATAAAATAGTGGAATTATGCAAACTAAAAGAACAAAAGTTTAGGAACTCCTGGTTAGTTCAATTAGCTACCGGGGCAAAACGCAAGGTAACTGCAAAAACTCCTAACTGTGTACTGGAGGTGGCAGAACATCAGTTGCAAGTAAACTTAAATATTTTACCATTGGGGTCTTATGATGTGTTATTGGGAATGGACTGGCTAGAAAGACACTAGACCCTAGTGGACCGCAAAGAAAAGGTTATTCATATCAGAATGCAAGATGGCACGCATAAAGAAATTCAAGGAATTAAAAATCCTATGCAATTACACCCAATAACAGCATCACAAATGGGAAAATGTATCAGAAAAGGGTGTCATTTGTACGCAATTCAAGTAGGATATGTAGATTCCAAGGACAAGGCTCCAATAATGGAGGATATCCCTGTAGTACAGGAATTATTGGATGTATTTCCAAAAAACATTCCGGGATTGCCACCCAAAAGGGATATTGACTTCACCATTGAATTGCTTCCAGGAACCTCTCTGGTATCAAGAGAGCCCCTTATAGAATGAGTGTACCAGAATTAACAGAGCTGGAGATACAGTTACAAAAACTGTTAGACAAGGGCTATATCTGCCCAAGTGTGTCTACTTGGGGAGCACCAGTCCTTTTTGTTAGGAAAAAGGATGGAACCTTACACAAGTGTATGGACTACAGGCAGCTTAATAAGCTGACTGTTAAGAATAAATACCCTTTACCCATGATCAATGATTTATTCAATCAAGTGAGAGGAGATAAGGTGTTCTCGAAGATAGACTTAAGATCTGGATATCATCAGATTCGGATCAAGGATGAGGATATTTGAAAAATAGCATTTTGCACTCGATATGGTCTTTATGAATTTGTGGTGCTACCCTTTGGTTTGACAAATGCACCAGCCACCTTTATGAGGTTGATGAATGGCATTTTCCATCAGTTTTTGGAAAATTTTGTACTTATTTTCATAGATGACATACTGATATACTCAAAAAGCGAGGAAGAACACAAAGAACATTTGAGGATAGTATTCTAAATATTAAGGAAGCATTAGCTTTATGCTAAGTTTAGCAAATGTGATTTCTTTAAATCAGAGATCCAATACTTGGGACATGTTATATCAGTTGAGGGGATAACCGTTGACCCTGAAAAGATCGAAACTATTATGGAGTAGCATGTACCCCAGAATTTGGCGGACATTAGATCATTTATGGGTCTAGCTAGTTATTATAGAAGGTTTATAGAAGGGTTTTCTAAAATTGCTTTCCCTATTACATCCTTGCAAAAGAAAGGCAAGCCTTTCAAATGGACGAATGAATGTCAAGACAACTTTGAGAAATTAAAGAAGCTCCTAACTACAGCGCCAGTACTAAAGGTAGCTGACCCCGGAAAAGACTATGAAGTCTGTACAGATGCAAGCAAAGAAGGAGTTGGTGCGATACTAACTCAAGAAGGTAAAGTGATAGCCTACGAGTCTAGGAAACTAAAAGAACATGAAAAAAAATATTCTGTGTATGACTTCGAGCTTACAGCGGTAGTACATGCCCTCCGAGTATGGTGGAATTATCTGCTGGTTAAAAGATTTGTACTTAAAATGGACCATAGCAGCTTGACTAACTATTTTAAACAAGCAGATTTAAATTCTAGACAGGAAAGATGGAATTCCTTTTTGAGTGAATTTGACATGGATATACAGCATGTTAAGGGAAAATAAAACCGAGTTGCAGATGCATTGAGCAGAAAATTGCATGGTATTTATGCAATGTATTACAGTCAACTAGAAATTCAACTGTCGGAACAGTTAAAGGAAGAAGCATAGAAGGACCCGGACTATGAATTTTTGTACCAGCAAATGGAGGATGATTGGAAGCAAGGCAAGACATCAGAATGGGGAAAGAATGAAGATCAGATGTTGACCTTTCATGGAAGAATCTATGTGCCTAATCACGCAGGTCTTAAGGAGTTAATCCTGAATGAATTCCACCGTAGCAATTACGCAGGCCATCCAGGATACCAAAAAATTCTCACTACAATAAAAAAGTTATATTATTGGCCCAGTATGCGTAATAATATTGCAGAGTATCTAAGAAAATGTTTAGAATGTCAGCAGGTTAAGGTGGAGCATCAGCACCCTGCAGGATTACTGCAACCCATACCCGTTCTGGAGTGTAAGTGGGAAGTTATCTCTTTAGACTTCATCACAGGTTTACCATGAACAAAGAGGCAGAATGATTCAATCATGGTGGTGGTAGACAGATTGAGCAAATCTGCCCATTTCATACCTGTATAATCTACCTACAAGATAGTACAGATTGCGGATATATTTATGAAAGAAATCTTTAGGTTGCATGGCATACCTAAAACTGTGATTTCGGATCGGGACATTAAGTTTACATCTGCCTTCTGGAAAACTTTTTTTTCTGGTCTTGGAACTCAGATACACTTTAGTACTGCCTATCATCCTCAAACGGATGGGTAAACCGAGCGGGTAAACCAAATCTTGGAAGACATGTTGCGCATGTATGTGATGCAGCAACCAACCAAGTGGGAGGATTATTTGCACCTGGTTGAGTTCACCTATAACAATGGATATCAGGAATATCTAAAGATGATTCCATTTGAGGCGTTATATGGTAGGCAATGTCGTATGCCTATAAACTGCAGCAGTCCTGAAACAAAGCTATTGTTGGGACCTGAAATGTTGGCTGAGATGGAAGATGAAGTAAAAAGAATAAGGCAGAATCTGAAGGTTGCACAGGATAGACAGAAGATGTACGCAGACAAGAAAAGGTCTTATCATGAATTTGCAGTGGGGGATCACGTATATGTAAGAATTAAGCCCAAGAGGAGTACCATGAGATGGAATTCCTGTGCCAAATTGGCTCCCCGGTATTGTGGACCTTTCCAAATAATGGAAAGAGTGGGACCAGTAGCTTACAGACTAGCCTTACCCAGTCATATTCAAGTACACAATGTGCTCCATATGTCCTTGCTGAAGAGATATGCGCATGATGAAAAACATGTAATTCATTGGCAAAATATTCAAGTAGAACCGGACGGAGAGTTTCTGGTCGAGCCACAACGCATACTTGACAGAAGGGAAATTGAACTCCGCAAACGAGCAATCATCCAGGTGAAAGTGCAGTGGAAGCACTTTGGACGAGATGAAGCTACTTGGGGGGATGAAAAATTTATGCGGGAAGCTTAGCCAAAGCTCTTCACAGAACTGGGCTAAGACACCAAGGATGGTGTCACTTCTAGGGGGGAAGATGTGACAGCCTTATTAGAGTTAACTAGTATGTACTAGTTAAAGACAATTGTTATTTTACTTTCTGGTTAAAGGACTTGAAACTCTATTGTAGATTAAAAAAATAAATTATTCTGATGAAATCATTAAAATAGGAGGATTAGTTAATGAAAGGAAAAAAAAATGTATTAAGCTGTTGGTAAAATTTTCTAGGAGTAGGAGGTGGTTGGGAACAGTTGGAAAAACAGTTACCCACTCCTCTGAGAATAAATTTGAATCCTAGGAGAGGAGCGAGGGTTCTGTGAATACTGGAAGGAGGTGAAGTATTTTCTTGAGCTGGAAGAGGACCAGTTGAAAATAGCTTCCTGGAAACCCTTGTGAAAAACCAGATTAGCTATTGTGACTGGATTGGCCATCCAGAGGTCACAGCAGGGATAATTCACTGTTACCCATGGCACCGTCCAAATTCTGGAGCTAGGGGGCAAGTGGAGGACATAATAGCCTCCCTTGAAGGTTGGGTGGACAACATCTTGAATTTCGTGGATTCAGATAAGTAACACTGTGGTTTTTAAGTAGTCTGTTATCAAAAATTGGAAATGAATGAATCTAAGTAGTCTGTTACTAAATTTTGAATGAATGAAAGATCACAGTGTAACAAGTGGAAGGTATTCCGTTACAGTACTTTACAAATGTATTCTTAAGCTCTGTTTGCATAGCAGAAAATAAAAAGAAAAAAGGATTTCGTTACTATGGGGTTAATATCTCTTGTGTTAACTCATAGCAGAAAAGCTAAGAAGATTATTTATTTGTTAAATTCTATTTACAATTCTATTCTGAGACATGAGATAGATTTTTTAGATTCATTTTATAAGTTGTTTTGAGAAATGAGATAGATAGTTTAAGGAAAAATCCATGGACAGAACCGAAACTAGACTTAGCAAAACAGGAGAACAAAAAGACCAAGAAAATAAGTGTGGTCTTTTACAAACATTTATGCAACCGAGAGATAGTGGAAATCCATACTGAATAAATCGATTAGAAATAAACAACATTTAAACATGGATACTGGTGAAGGAAAATGACAGTAAACCTACAAATAATACATTTTGACAGTATTCATTTCAAACGGTAAATTTAGAAGAAAAGAGAACCTAGAAGCAATATTTCCTTTACAATGCAAAATTTTATACTGTTAGCAAACAAGAAGTTGTCGAGATATGTATAACAAAAAGATTTAAAACTGGCAGTCTTACACCCTCGTAGGTCTACTGGGTTACAACGCAACAACCATATAACAGTACAATTACCATAACACTCACACAAAGATATCTCTCGATTCTTATACTATAAATACCGGCCGAAATTAGCAGCGGCATCCTATGAATTTCATGTAGCCGGAGAGAAAGCAAGCTCGGGTACAAACCCATAATCGAGTAAACCCTTAAAAACAATTATAATTACATAAACATCTCTATAAAATAAAGAGTGCTCTGGAGTCGTAAACCATTAGTTCGAGTGTACAAACCCTGAACATCTCCATGAAACCAGAAATCGAATGCCTTGTAGCCTATACGAAAAGCCGGGATAGGGTTTTACTTTTCCCCTTGGATCAGTAAGTACCTGTACATTTGGAAGGAACATTAGCTGTGGTGTTTGCAGCGTAGTCATTTAAAAGGGTGTGAGCTGAGGGCAAGTTACCCCTACCTGCGAATAGAGAAACAAACAGTTATGAGCGTGATAGGAATTGGAAAACCTTGAAGATTAATACCCATGTTGGTTTCGGCCAGAGTTTATACCTGGTAGGAGAAATCCCGGATGCGACCGTCCCTGCAATCCATAAAACCAGGGGGATTAATTTGTTTTGAACTGTGAATAAAGGGTTTCAACTGTTAATAAAAAAAAAAAACGAGAAGGGTTAACCGGTAGGAGGAGACTTACCTCCTCTTGAAACGAGAGCCATTTTCTCTCGTGCCGGTCCCAAATTGAAATAAGTAGTGAACCCCCTCTCAGCACCCTGGAAAATCATGCAGAGAGGCCAATGACGTTTCATTGAGATTAAACAGAAAGAAAATATAAAACTAAACCAGAAAAACGCAAAGGGTGCTAAACTGGTTGCTACGAATGAGTTCTGAAGAGAAGCCATACCGGATTTAAAAGGAAATTTGGGTAGAGTATGCGAGTTGTTGAGGATGGGATTGAAAGGGCACCGAGCTCTCCCAAGGTAATCACACCATGTGTCTCACAGTCATACTGACAGTAACGGCAGTTCCACACTCGCGTAGCTCTCAGAATGATCGGCAGAGAAATGCCGAAGGGGTATTTTTTCCCCCGGAAGGATTGGAGAATCCGAGGCAGTCCATGACAGCTGTGCCAGGAAGAGATGTCAGTACAGCGGGAATAAATTTCATTACAAGATGGGTTACGGAGAATTGGATTCCAGGCCAAGTGGAGCCACTCTCAGATCCCAAGGATAGGAGAACAATTAAAGCGAAATCCCATAGTTATGAGTCAAACAGTATATCCATCTATAACAGATCTTCTCTCAAATGATAACTTAGTCATAATTAAATACGAATCAATGTCATATCAGATCAAATGCATGCAAGTTGGCGTAACCCATGTAATGTTTATTTTAACATGTGCCGAGCTACCAAATAAATTAAAAACCTTATGAGTACATGGTACATGACAAATTGCATCCTAAGGTTACGATATAGCATAGATTGTCAAATGAGTTTATGCGCCAAGAACAGCCAGAGCCATGGAAATTACAAAATCAAATTGATTATATTAGTTAGATAAGATTATTGAATTATTATGGTAAAAGTATGTAAAAGAAAAATTACTTTTTTTGTTATGGTGGTAAGTATTGTTGTGGTGTTAGTGACAATAATTCTTAATCATTCTTACTCATTTTTAATTAACCAATTTGCATCTCCCAAAATATGTTGTGACAACTCACATAACCAATAGTAATTTGCTACTTCACCCCATGCTAATTCAGTCCATAGGTTTAAAGATGAACGATTGTTCATGAGAAATTGTTCAAGAGTGCCTATGTTCATGCCTTGGCTTTTGATGCCAAAAGTACACAATGGTATTTACATCCTCGACCTCTTCTGCTACTATTTATATGGTATTTATTTTAATGTATATATCCAGCAAACACTTTGATTGTTATTATTGAATCCCCTCTGGGATCTTATGTTAGATAAGTTTTTGATGTGACCACAGTCACAATTTTATCGCTATGCTCAAAGCATCTACAACATGTAATTTTCAAATTTATAATGAAAATTATGATTTTTCCTTAGACAAAAAAATATTATTATAAACCCTAAAATTTATAATATTATTATTAATTATTAATTAATTAATAATTAATTAGTTAATAATTAATTATTATTAATTTTTTTTATTAAATTAAAAATAATAATAATATTACTATTATTATAAAAAATACTATCTATATTTTTTAATAAATAATAATATTAATTAATTAATTAATATTTTTTTATTAAATAATAATATTTATTAATTAATAATTAATAAATATTATTAATATTAATTAATTATTAATAATATTGATTAATTAATAATATTATTAAATTTAATTGACCATCTTATAGGTTACAACATATAATCCCGCGGGTTAAATCAGCACAACCTAAACTCTGGGAAATTTGACCCAATAACCTCCCAATTCACAAAATACTTGAAAAAATATTATAATAATTAATATTATTTATTAATTATAATTAATAAAAACTAAACATTCTACAAAACGTCTATCCTGCCGCTAACAAGTATAACGCAATCAGTATTGCGTTGACCATTAATTAGCCTACTTTTTGACCGAAATACTTTTTATTCTTTTTAAGTATTTGACTGGTTGTTATAAATTTAATCATAAAATTGACAGATCGAGTTATTAGCTTGGGAAAGAAAAGCACAAGATTTCCCCACAAAAGAAAATCCCACTTGTGAAAACTCACATAACCAATAGTAATTTGCTAATTCACCCCATAGATTTAAGTATGAACAATTGTCCATGAGCACCCATGTTCATGCCTTCGCATTTTATGCCAAATGTACACAATGGTATGTTGGTTATTAGCTTGGGAAATAAAGCACAAGTTTTTTCCACAAGAGCAAATCACACAAGAATATATATGAATTGCATGTATAATATTCGAGTGAATTTATAGGTATGAGATCGAGGTATGGGATCAAAGAAATGATGCATGTACTTGTCCACAAATGAGCAAATTTTTTTTAATGTTCAAGTATTGAGGGGTTTTCGTAGTTCATTATATTAGATATCATTTTTTGGTATTCAACTACATTTAGAAATTCATTCAGCTATGACCATTTTCATGAGAGGTAATCATAACTAACTAATTTATCGTGATTTTTGAATAGTCCACTTAGCACTCATCGCATCGGGTGATGCTCATAGGGGTGAAGAAGTTGGATTGAAACTAGTGAAATGAAACACATAGCGTCAATCATCACTTCCAGGGCTTTCACCCAGTAACTGACTAATTTCTCATGATTTTTGAATAGTCCAATTAGCACTCATTGCATCGGGTGATGCTCACAAGGGTGAAGAAGTGGGATTGAAACTAGTGAAATGAAACACATAGCATCAATCATCACTTTCGGGGCTTTCACCCAGT
Source organism: Pinus albicaulis (assembly GCA_034641835.2). Taxonomy (NCBI): domain Eukaryota; kingdom Viridiplantae; phylum Streptophyta; class Pinopsida; order Pinales; family Pinaceae; genus Pinus; species Pinus albicaulis. Next base: position 1,666,732,146 of record CM076578.1, on the reverse strand, counting down.
AACTAGAACTTCCCGATTAGTTACCCATTCCAGAGCTCCTCTGGCTCAAGCACACTTAACTATAGAGTTTTTAATGTTGTAGTATTATTTACAATTATTATTCAAAATAATATACCATAACCACACAAATGAATATAACACTAAGAAGTGGATGAATATTGTCCATTCACTTAACAATAGAGATATTACTAATTGAAGATAACGCCCTGATTCGGCATTTCATCCAATTAACGAACAAGTAAAAGGATAATATATTTCTCTAAAAAGATAATGAGGAATAAAATTCTCATTGTATTCCCACCTCCTTTAAACCATTACCTTACAACTTAACTTAACTATCGATAATGTGTCAAATTCCAACTTAACGTGCTTGACATTAAGCTTCAGCGTCTAAGTTGCTAATTTGGGTACTGTGTAGTTATTTTACCTTTTGTTTTTTATAAATTTTTTATTTTATAATCACATCCAACCAACGAGAAAGGGGAAAAATATGAAAAAAATATGAATCACAAGCACATTGGTATTGTTCCCCTATATCTTCATTCCTCCTCCCTTGTTCTCATCACTCACTTTTCATAAATCTAAAACACCTTTAGTTTTATAATATATTTGCTTGATATGTGGTGAAGGTTAGAAAGAATAATTATACAAAAATTTTGTTCACTTCTAAGAAAATTAAATTTATATTAAAAATAAAGATGTTGGTGGAGGCACACAAATATATGAACAGAATACCTTGGGCTTCGATCATGCCCGGTCTTTTAAAGCACGTGGACACCTATTTAAAAAAAATTAGAGGCCAAAGGGAGCGCCCCTTTTAAAGCATATGCTTCCAAATTTAGCTGCAAGAATGAGTAATATTATTATATTTATGTTTTGTATCGGTGTTGTTTTTAAAATTTTAAATATGGTTTTCCAATAGCTTTTGTAGAGAGGAACGGAGTGAGGCAGGTAACTTAGAGGCTTAGGCGGGTTAGGGTGCGTTAGCACGCTCGACTAAAAGGAGAGGTCCAAACCGATTCTAAATCCATTACGCGAACAACTCGTTGGATCTTTTGGGGTTCTTCCGGTCGATCTAAAAAATGCTCCCTCAGGGATTGGGGTGGGTGGGTAAATAGTAGTCGAGATAGCTTACGCTTCCAAATGCGCATTTAATAAAGAAAAGATTGCGCGCTTCGCAGTTCAAACCTTTGTATCCTGTGTGGGATAACGAAGTAGACTAATTTCCCTGGCCTAACGACTTCTTGATACCTCGCTCGGGCCGTTGACTTCGCGAGGGTTGATCAGGACCTATGCCATAGCATCATATATAATGTGCCTCTCGTGTCACCCGAAAATCCGATAGATAACCTACCTAAATCACATCACTTCGATAGAGATGCGCACCTGAAAATGATGAAATTGCATAATAAATCTATATACAGAATGACCAGTAGATACGGCATTAGTCGAAGGAGAATTTATTATAATTGATTGAGGGGAAGAAAGAGAAGTTTATCCCGCAATAAACCCTTATCAGCAGTGGCTCCAGTTCGAGGTGACAAGAGATAGCTGCTATATCCGACCTATCATGGAAGGCGGAAACTGGCTAGAGGTTAGCCCTCTGCCCTTCATACTCAATGAGAAAGCAGTGAAGGAAAAAGTAGAAAGCTTAATTGGTATTAAAACCATGGCCACAGCACAAGGACCCGTGTTCTTGTTCCCAAAGAAGACGCAGCAACCGATGGATTCGGGTTGGTTTTTTGATGCTCAGCGCTACGCTAGCGGGAAATAGATTCTTTGGTGGGCATTAGTTATTGGGTCAGTGAGTCGGGTAGGCGGGCTCCAATCCAATGTATTCCCCCCGAATTACTCTGATCCAGGTTCCCAGGCAGGTGGGACTAGGTGGCTTGTTTAGAAAGGATCTGGCGAAGATGGATCTCGCAAATAGAGATTGATTCCGAGGGGTGTGTAGGTGGGTTGGTGAGTGCGTAGGTGCCCGAGAGGCCAGCTGTTTAAACGCACACGTTGCCTCCCCTCTCTCTATATTTATGGATATATTTATATGCTCCCGCTTGGATCCGTGAATGAATCTGAGGAGATTAATTGATTGCTGCGCTGGTCTGAATCAGATCATTTCCATTTGTTTGGGCGAGTCTGATTCTTTCTTTTTCTGGGTCGGGCACTCACTTTGAAACGAATAGTTTGCAGAGCTGAGCTCCAAGGGAAAAGGAAGTTGTGGCACGGTTGGTTAACTAGACTGCATGTCGAAATATCGAATAGGTGTTGTCCCGGTGCGGTTACCGGTTATTTCATTCCCGCATTTCTCCTCCTCGACTGGAACTGCGGAACTCATTGCTATAGAATAAGAAGGGATCGATCCAACGCCCTTCAATCTAAGCATGTGCGGGGGAAGGCCCGTGGAATCGGATCAACCCATAAATCCCCATTTTTACCGCTCTCAAGTGGGCCGGGTCAAGGAGCAATACCTCAGCATGGGAAGGGGAGGGTAACATGAACTGACAGGTGGGATGCTGGCATGGTTTCATATCTACCCAGGTTCCCATATCTCCCCAGATGTTTCATAGCTGCATCGTTGTTCATATCTCCTGGTTTCTCATAGCTGCATGGTGTTATATAGCCAGGTGTTATATTTATACAGGTTTTAGATATGCGTCGTAGGTAGATATAGTGCTGGATATAGTTACTTACCAATGCTATACAGGCACACTGTGCAAAATACATGGAATAATCCAATATATAATAGGATATGAAATTGAGGGAGATCTCCTAATATGACAGGTACCCGGCCTGGTACTTTATGGGTTGGTCTCTAGCTAGAGAGGTTGGATGCATGCCTAGATTACTTAGCCTTGCATGCTCGTAAGTAAGGTGTTTTTGCAAGAATCATGCACCTGGAACTAATCCCAGCTCACTGGCATTTTTAGGTAATAATAAGTAAATGAAAATTCACTGATTATGTTTTTTCTTGGCTAAGCATTTTTTTCCCCATTCCCGGTCATCGCAGTCGTGAACGATTATTAAGTAGTAAGATAAAGTTAACCTTCGATCTAACGGAGTAAAGGGAGGAGAAAGCACTGGTTCGGTAGTAGTAAACCCACGACATACGCACCAGCAAAACTGACCTCGTGGAGAAGATGGGAGAGTAGCAGAGTCTCTAAGTAGAACCGGTTTATCCACCATCTCCGTAGTGGTAGCAGACCCCAATCTAGTAGAGGCAGTTCATCTTCCAGATTAATCTATTATTGATACCACTTAGAAGGAAGCAGCAAAGCTAGGAGCACCACCAGATGCCGGCTATACAACTATAATAATCTGCTACGGCACGTCAACAGGTGCTGATTCAACTGAAACTAAGACTATAGGCACTAGGTAAATGCCTAGATTCGGATATGCTACTGCGGTTTTTTCCTTTACTACTTATGCCAGTGGATCAATAACGGGAACAACGCGAGGTGGAGACCTTGGATCATAAGATGGAACCTAGTAAACTCAATCTCGGGTAAGCTCTCGAAGAAGGGATGCCTTATAAAAGGCTTTGAAGGAAGAGGTGCCGCAAGCTATCAACCTATAAGGGATGCTGCGAGGTCAACTCGGTAAATCAACTTCCGCCGATGCCAACACTAGCGTTTTTCTCACCAGTAATAACCTAAGCCCCATTCTAGCTCGTTTCTGTAATATAACATGGGTGATTATTACATTCCATAGGTCAATGTGAGTGTTTGGTGAGAGAGAGCGTAATCACAGCCCGAATACATTTTGTGATTGTCCCTGCCCTCGTGTTGGTGCCGCTCCCAACTATCATTTCACATTATTTAGTTCCTCTACATACGAGGCCTTGAGGGTGCGAACCACTGTGCATGTGGGCGTTTAAACGACGGTGTGAGGTGGAAGTGTTATTGCTTGTGTCCACCAAAAAAGGTTCTTTTTAGCCTAATCCCCTAGCTACAGGCTCATTTCTGTCCCGACCTGTTCATCATGCTCCCTGATGTGATGTGGGAATGCTATTATACTGGGCTCCCCCGGCTTGGAGCTTACAAACATGAAAGGGGAGGAATAGAGGTTTTGCGGCGACTCTTTACCCATGCCAAGCTATAGCACATCCTAGTGAGAGACCTGATGCGTGGAACCTCCATGAAGCGTTCAATCACGTACCCCGTACCAGTCCTTCGAAAAATGAAGTATTTCCGGTCCCATGTCCCCGCATGCTACTCCGAAGCCTTTGTGGGGCTGTCCAAATCTGTTGATCCCTACAGCCATTCCTCAGAGACCAAAAAGCTTTATGGTTCGTGTTCTGACATGCGTAATTGCTCTTTTCGATTTTAGCCTATCTCACCTTAGTAGCATGTCGAGAACTTATTTCGATTAGCATAAGTTATGACTTAGATAACAATCCGTCAGAGGGACTATGATATGGGAGTCGATCTGAGGCAGGTGTTCAGTTTTATTATGACATATCTTCGAGGTGCTCAACGGACCGTGGGCTGTTACCATAAAGAAAAAGGCTTTTTAGTGTAATAGAAAAAGCAACGGTGATTATTACACCGTTTTTAGATGGATAAATATATATATATTTGTCTGTATATATGGATATATATATTTATCCATCTATTGATACTCCTCCATATGTCCCATATCAAAGCCATCCATTATAAATCGTTATTCATGGATCATTAATGAAAGACGTCTCGGGATGGATTTTACCCCTATTAAGAATATCCATCAACAATCCAGAATCAAAAAAGGTATTCTTTTTTTTATATTATAAATCAATTTCTATAAGATGTCGATAGAATCTCATTTCTGGTACTATTCTGGAAGAATCCCATTGATTTCGAGTCAGATATTAAATAATGAAAACGATTTCCCAATAATAGAAATTCTCATTCTCCAAAGCGTCCCGTAATCTTTAACCAATTTTGTGCTTCGATGTAATTGCCCGGAGCAAGTGCTATAGCTTGTTCCCAATACTCAGCAGCTTGATCGAACCAAGCCTCCGCAGTTTCAGGATCTCCCTGTCGAATGGCCTGTTCTCCTCGGTCGGGATAGGTCAACTTGGAAAAGTTTTCTTTCCTCAGAACCGTACTTGAGAGTTTCCTACCTCATACGGCTCAATCCACTATTCTTTAGTCCTCTACCAAAATTTCCAAAATATTATTGAATTGGAGATGATTCATTGGGAGTTCATATTAACCAAAGGACCAAAAAAAGTAAATGACATGAGTTTCCAATTTCACTTCCAATCAATTCAATGATCAGGTTCTATCTTTTCTCCTACCCTCAAAAAGATGAAGTATAGAAAGAGATATACTTCAGAATGATTGTCCAAATCAAAGTCTTTTTGCAAGGTAACTATCTCAGTTCTGTATAGAATTTTTGGAGAGTACTCTCTGAGTACTTCACATCTTTAGGATCTGATGCTACACCGCTGCTCAATAGCTTAGTAGATCAACTCTATTACATAAGTTGATTCCTGATTTTTGTCAATGAGCAGATTTGATCGTATCAACCCGAACCTTATTTCAATAATTGATCTTTATGGTACTTCCATCATCAATTGAATTTTTTATCCATGGAATATTTAGGCTCTATCTATTCATATTCGGGCTCCTATGAGAGATGCTTTTTTTTTTTTTCGCTACAGCTGATAAAAACCGTTACTTGGGACGGTGCATATGTAGGAAGCCTTTTATTTTGTTCTTGCTCATACTAGTTATTAACTAAGTTATTCTATGGTACAGATAGCCGCCCGTAATGAAAGATCAAGGCCGTATTATTAAGAACTTGTGGTAAGGATGGGTTCCGTTCTAATGCTTGGAAATAATATTCCAAAGCCTTCGTATGTTCTCCATTACTTGTATGCACAAGACCTATATTATATAGTATATAACTTCGATCATAAGGATCAGTTTCCAGTCGCATAGCTTCATAATAATTTTGTAAAGCTTCCGCATATTCCCGTTCCGATTGAGCTGACATCCGTTACGGTCGTTCATTCCATTGAAATGATCTCCGCTTCAAAACCGTACATGAGATTCCCACCTCATACGGCTCCTCCTTTCTTTACAGTAGGTAATATGGGGAGTAATCCGTGGAATTGAAAAAAAAAAGATTCTGACCCAATATTATGAATTAAAAGGGGCTAGTGTATTTCCAATAAATATCTAACCATCCTTCTTGCAAAGATTCTTTTCCAAATACCAAGGATCTTAGTACTAGGAATGGAACCTCTAACAATTTCTTTGTTCTTAACGCCCCGTATTCTCCGGGGATTAATCACTTCAACAATCTCCGATGGTTCCATTATAAGGGTATCCAAAGTACAAACGAGATGGATGTTTGTTGTCCCAACCATTCTCACTACCCTTCAGAAAAGGGTAATGCATATGGGCTATAACGAAGCTTTTGTGTTGTCGATTTCCATACATAGTGCTTTCTCCCCTCATGTGCGCCTATCAAATAGGTTCAACTATACAAGCAAGGCCTATTGCATAGGTGTAACCTTTCACTCAGTACTAAAATCCTCAAGAGATGAGAGCATATAAAGGTGCATTGACCAGGGATACACGACAGAAGGAGTTTTTCTATCTCTAGAACTCACCTTCACTGAGCGTAAGTTTTATTTTACTCAATTTTTATTCCCGAATACCTTTTCTTTCCAAAAAAAAGAAGAACGGAAAACATATCAAATCACACCATCTCTGTAATAGGTAAATGCTTCTTTCTCCCCCGGAGCCATCGGGATTATTCGTAATAAGATATCTGCTATAATTGTGAAGGTCTTATCAATAAAATTGTCATTTCTCTGAGATCTAGGCATAGTCAATTACAGATTTGATAATTTCCTTCATTCCCTTATGCAAATGATTCCATGAACGAAATTTTTTTTTTCTGGTGCACAATACCATAAAATGGATTTCCTTACAATCGTAAATATGTTCTCATTCTATCTATTCCAATCCAATTTCTTCTTTAAAATGGGAATAGATAGGGAATATTTTTAATAATTGTTCATTAGTAATATGAATAATAACAGAAAAAGATTCGTATTGAAAGAAGACTAGATTGGGTAAACTCGGGAAGTCCGGTTTGATTATGATCCGAACAAAGAAAGAGTTAAACGATCGAGCATTGCATAATGAGAATGCAATGCCCACCTAGCAATTGTGGGCTTTATCCATATAGATAAAGGAATATAGGGAAAATATAGTCATCATGACACAGGATCATTGCCAAAGAATGAGTTATTATACAACTGATAAGATGATCACTACAGATTCATATATGATCATAATATGGAATGGATCAGTTAATCTGTCTTAAATTATTGATTAGGCGATCCGAATATGTCGGATTAACAGGGATGATTGAGGATTTCCTAAAATAGGAGGAAGTTGGAGAAAATGTCCTTTCGTCTTTCCGGGGGGGGGGGGGGATGAAATCATTACCTTATTTATTCTCTATTTATTTCCGAAAGATTGAACTGTTCGTACCCGAACAAAAAGAATCTGTAAGGAAGTTGCTATTCACTAATTTTGTTAATTAGAACCAAGAAATCTAATAGGAAAGATGGCCGAGCGGTTCAACGCGTAGCATTGGAACTGCTATGTAGGCTTCCACTTACTGAGGGTTCGAATCCCTCTCTTTCCGTATCTTCGCCCTACTATTTTATTCTCATCCATTGTTTTTTCCAATCTATTGAATCCCAATAGGACGATTTCCTAATTACAGGATCAATCTACCTCTATTTGTAATAGAGAAAATAGAACGAACATTGGTTCGTGGCATGGGAAGAGTAAAGACTATTTTAAGAAGCAATAAAAGTATCGTAGATAACAAGTAACGTACGGAAGGATTATAAAATGTCTCCTTCGGGGAGGGGAAAAATAAGGGAGAAGAACAGAATTTCCAGATGCCCAGCAACCAACCCCTCCCTTTCATTTCATTCTCGATTCAAGCTTGACGGTAATAATACTCTACGACCAACAATTCATTAATCTTCAAACTGATCCATTTACTATCTATTATTTGATTGTTGAATCCTTTATATTGTAAGGGATGAAAAGTCAAATGATTTGGCAATTTATCCCTCTGGAACAGGTCTATATTCTTTTTAATGATAGCTCTCAATCTTGGTTGATCTCTTATAGTAATCACATCTTGAGGTTTGCAAGGGTAACTTGGTATATCTACCATATGGTCATTGACCCGGATATGTCCATGATTCACTAATTGTCTAGCTCCAGGAATGGTGGGAGCCATACCCAATCTAAAAAGAATATTATCCAAACGCATTTCAAGTAATTGCAATAGGACCTGGCCCGTTGAGCCTTTGGCTCTTCTAGAAACACGAACATATTTCAGCAATTGTCGCTCCGTTAGTCTGTAATGAAAACACAATTTATGTTTTTCTTCTAGCCGGATGCGATATTGAGATATTTTCCTGGAAGAAGACCGATTCATATTCATAGAATCCTTTCTGTTTTTGGGTCTTTTACTAGTGAGCCCTGGTAAAGTTTTCAGACGACGTATTATTTTTAAACGAGGTCCCCGATAACGAGACATAGAAACTCCTTTTTCAATTAACAGATAGTGCTAGAAAAAAAAAAAGAATAGTATAACTTGTATGAGTACTACTAGAATTATTTTATAATTCTTTTATATGGAAAACAAAGATCTTTCTCCAATTTGTTATAGATCCTAATAGCTCCAATCATTTCATTCATCCCGTTCCTAGTTGGGAATAAGTGATCATGGCATGACGGACCCGACGAACAATCGTAAGAGTATTCTCCACTCCATCTTGATCCTAACAAAACTTTGTGGATTATGGAAATGAGACGAACGGAAAAGAGCCAGCTATCGGGATCGAACCGATGACCATCGCATTACAAGTGCGATGCTCTAACCTCTGAGCTAAGCAGGCTCGATGGAATATAACTCCTCATTTCATTGGTGTGAGATCCATAGATTCCTTTGGAATCCTAATGATTATAGCGCGAATCGGATTCAATGACGCAATCCAGATTACGATTACAAAGGAACATTGTTTGAATGTAGATTCTTTCAAGGGAAAGAAAGGGTCAATTGATATCGATCATTTTACTCACTCTTCCAAATCGACTAGGGGAGGATAATAACATTGCATTTCAAATGGAGAAATAATATAATGATTCCCAGTCATATTCGATTGGGATAGAGATAGAGATGGCGAGAGAAGGGGAGTAGGGGAGGATATTTCTACCACCCAATATTGAGCAAATATCCAATGAATAATGCTGATGGATATTACATAATAGGATTAGAACAAGGTATGATCTTGTTCTTCGAGAAGGGGATATGGCGGAATTGGTAGACGCTACGGACTTGATCGAATTGAGCCTTGGTATGGAAACCTACCAAGTGATAGCTTCCAAATCCAGGGAACCCTGGGATATTTTGAATGGGTAATCCCGAGCCAAATCCGGTTCATGAAGACAATGTTTCTTCTCCTAAGATAGGAAGGGGATAGGTGCAGAGACTCAATGGAAGCTATTCTAACGAATGAATCTCATTTGGTCCAATACCGTAGTTATAGAACGCTCTATTTACACCTCAAAAGTGGAGAGATATTTTATATAACATCAGACAAAACTGGACTGGCGATCAGAACTTGAATCGTTCCAAGCATTTTATTCATAAGATAGATGCCAGATTCGAGTTGAAGTAATGATTTGACATTAAGTAATCCAATTATGAACTTATCTACTCTAGATGGAAAATTGAATCAGTTTTTGGAATAAATGGTTGGACGAGGATAAATATAGAGTCCAATTCTACATGTCAATGTCAACAACAATGCAAATTGCAGTAGGAGGAAAATCCGTTGGCTTTATAGACCGTGAGGGTTCAAGTCCCTCTATCCCCACCCAAGTTCGTTCCCGAACGGACTGATCTATTTTCTCCAATTCCATTGGTTCAAATCCATTCTAATTTCTTCTCTAAGAGAAGAAATTAGAACATGAATATTTTCATCCATCTTATGACAAGTTGAGTTGATCCGTTAATCAGTTGATCATATGATCAATTCATTTTGTGATATATGATCTACATAGATTAGATCGTTTGAAATTATTCAATTGCAGTCCATTTTTTCTCATATTAGTGACTTCCAGATCGAAAATAATAAAGATTATTGTAAAAACTGGGAAAAATACTTTTTCCTTATTTTTAGTTGACATAAGTTAAGAACCTGTACCAGGATGATCCACAGGGAAGAGCCGGGATAGCTCAGTTGGTAGAGCAGAGGACTGAAAATCCTCGTGCCACCAGTTCAAATCTGGTTCCTGGCAAGATGTCAATATCAATGTCTCCATATCCATCCATATATTCTATCTAGACATATCCGTATGTATATGTACATACGGAGACACCCCGATCAAAATAGATAGATGAATAAATCTGTTCTCCCCCTCTTCTTTGCTCATATTGTCCCTCCCTGTCCGTTCCAATTGAATCCCGATACTCTGTACATATAAAAAAGTAGGATTGAGAACTCAGAGGACAAGATTTGACGGTGGGACTAAGAATTCGGCTCCGATACTAGTCGGAATCTATTCATCCTATTCCATCTGAATCAAAATGGGATATATTATCCCAACGATAGATCTATAATTCCAAAGTTGAAGTAGATCCAAATGTTGCAAAGGGTATCTCGAAAGTAGATTCGAATTGAGGTTCAGAAGATTGATGTAATAACTTTTGATCATAGTTTCTAGTATGAATACTGGATCCAATATGATGATCCCTATGATTTATAGGGAAATATTTTCTTCTTTCCTTGTTGGAGTTCAGGCCTCATATATCCATCGAACTAACTTCCGGCCTCCCTTTTGTCCCCTTCCGGGGTGGGCGAGGAGGGATTCGAACCCTCGACACCATGGTTCGTAGCCACGTGCTCTAATCCTCTGAGCTACAGGCCCCGTCTCCGCTGGATTCGCCCCCAGGAGTCCCTTCCAAAATAGGGATTCCTCTCTTCGCGGGGTAAGAGGATGCAGAAGCAAATTTATCGCTATGAGCGAACGCAGGTATTGCGTTTAAAGGTAAAGTGTGGAGTGGGAAAGAAAAGATGTCAGAAATGGAGTTTCTGAGAAGACGACCTTCTAATGAGAAGAAGAGGCATTAAGCTTTTTATCATCCTGGCACCGAGCTATTTTCTCGCAGGGCTTCCCCTACAGTATCGTCACCGCAGTAGAGTTTAACCACCAAGTTCGGGATGGGTTGGTGTGGTTCCTCTATGCCTGGGACACTAGAATTTCAAACCATGAACGAGGAAGGGCATAAATGCGAGAAAAGCATATTGGCTAATGATTGTGTGGCCCCAATTATTAAAAGGACACCGAAGGGGTGTCCCTTCTAGGTAGAGAAACCTCCTTTGCCCTTCTATTCGAAGGAGAGGGAGGGTAGAGCTTTTGGTTTCATAGTTTCATGTTGTCAAACAATTGAACAAAGAAAAGAATAGATGGTTAATACCCGATCATATCGATCGGGTCATGTAGGAACAAGGTTCAAATCTCTCGGTCTGTTAGGATGCCTCAGCTGCATACATCACTGCACTTCCACTTGACACCTATCGTAATGATAAACGGCTCGTCTCGCCGTGACCTTATCTTGGATTCTCAATACTTTTGTCACTCCATCCCCTACAAGGACAGAGAACCCGTCGTTGTCCCAGCTGTGTTCGCGACTAGGGGCTTTCAGGGAAGTAAGAATAGGAGAGCACTCATCTTGCGGTGGGCTTTCTACTTATATTCTTTCAGTAGTTATCCGCTCCGCACTTGGCTACCCAACATCTACCATGGGCACGATAACTGGTACACCAGAGGTGCGTCCTTCCCGGTCCTCTCGTACTAGGGAAAGGTCCTCTCAATGCTCTAACGCCCGCACCGGATATGGACCGAACTGTCTCACGACATTCTGAACCCAGCTCACGTACCGATTTAATGGGCGAACAACCCAACCCTTGGAACGTACTACCGCCCCAAGTGGCGAAGAGCCGACATCGAGGTGCCAAACCTTCCCGTCGATGTGAACTCTTGGGGAAGATCAGCCTGTTATCCCTAGAGTAACTTTTATCCATTGAGCGACGACCCTTCCACTCGGCACCATCGGATCACTAAGGCCGACTTTTGTCCCTGCTCGACGGGTGGGTCTTGCAGTCAAGCTCCCTTCTGCCTTCGCACTCGAGGGTCGATTTCCTTCCGGCCCGAGGAAACCTTTGCACGCCTCCGTTACCTTTTGGGAGGCCTACGCCCCATAGAAACTGTCTACCTGAGACTGTCCCTTGGCCCGTAGGTCCTGACGCAAGGTTAGAATTCTAGCTCTTCCAGAGTGGTATCTCACTGGTGGCTCAGGCCCCCCCGGAAGGGGGCCTTCTTCGCCCTCCACCTAAGCTGCCCAAGAAGAACCCAAATACAATCCCAGGGAACAGTAAAGCTTCATAGGGTCTTTCTGTCCAGGTGCAGGTAGTCCGCATCTTCACAGACATGTCTATTTCACTGAGTCTCTCTCTGAGACAGTGCCCAGCTCGTTACGCCTTTCGTGCGGGTCGGAACTTACCCGACAAGGAATTTCTCTACCTTAGGACTGTTATAGTTACGGCCGCCGTTCACCGGGGCTTCAGTCGCTGGCTTCCCCATCATCAGGTCACCAACTTCCTTAACCTTCCGGCACTGGGCAGGCGTCAGCCCCCATACATGGTCTTACGACTTTGCGGAGACCTATGTTTTTGTTAAACAGTCGCCCGGGCCTGGTCACTGCGACCTCCTGAGGAGGCACCCCTTGTCCCGAAGTTACGGGTCTATTTTTCCAAGTTCCTTAGAGAGAGTTGTCTCGTGCCCCTAGGTATTCTCTACCTACCTACCTGTGTCGGTTTCGGGTATAGGTACCCATTTGTTGAAGGTCGTTCGAGCTTTTCCTGGGAGTATGGCATGGGTTACTTCAGCGTTGTAGCGCTTGGTACTCGGACATTGGCTCGAGGCATTTTCTCTACCCCTTGTTACCCTAAAAGGGTCACCTTGCGTCCTTGAACCGATAACCATCTTTCGGCTAACCTAGCCTCCTCCGTCCCTCGAGACCAACAAGGGGTAGGCTAATACCTCTATGACTTATGTTGTACCATTATTGTTTGGTGTACCCATTCTGATTATGATATCAATCAATGGTGCGGAGTAGAGTAGTCTGGTAGCTCGCAAGGCTCATAACCTTGAGGTCATGGGTTCAAATCCTGTCTCCGCTAGACCAGAACATACGAATTATTTTGGTCCAGAAAGGATTTCTCTATCACTTATCATTTTCTAATTGAATGATAAGTGAGGAAAAGAAACGATCAATATATGAACTATTCTTTTTCATATTCAATGTGACAGGCGGGTAGCGGGGATCGAACCCGCATCTTCTCCTTGGCAAAGAGAAATTTTACCATTCAACCATACCCACATTTCAATGTTATGAATATATATATATATATATATTCATAACATTGAAATGGAAAAGACATATATGTTCAATCCCATTCGTAAGTAGATACCATTTTTGATTTGATTTGAATGGTCTAATTATTCATTTATTCATTCAATTACGGATAAGTAAAACCCCTCCTCCTTGGGCCTGAAGTAAAAGGCCCTTCAGAAGAGCTATAAAGCCCTCTGGGAGGGGGGGGAGGGAGTTTGAACCTAAAACATCTAGAACAGATCTAAGATATGAAAGAATTAAGGATACCTACAAAAAGGACTGATCCGATCCATAATGATACACCCGAAAATACAACATTTTTGCTACTTGACCAACCATCAGGAGAGGCAAGTGCAACAGGTACGCCAATCACTAGTAAAAATGAAATAGCAATTAATGCAAACACATCCGATTGGAAAGCAATAGTCATGGTTGTGATCTTACAAGCTCCCAACAGATTGAATAGACTATACCATCTGATCCCCAATTTTCAATTCTGATCAAATGCACTATGGAAAGGATTTGACAATAAATTGATCGAGCTTTTCAAGATTTTTCAATTTGATATTTGAGTGTGAGAGGAGAGGGAAATTCATTTTTTTTTTTTTTTTTTTTCCATTCTAGATGATGATGAAAAATCACCATATGTCACAGGTATAGTTGGTATCGACCCGGCCTTATGCTTATAGTTAGGGATTATCCGAGGGGGTAGAATAGAAGCTGTCCCTCGGGAGAGATGGCCGAGTGGTTGATGGCTCCGGTCTTGAAAACCGGTATAGTAAAAAAAACTATCAAGGGTTCGAATCCCTCTCTCTCCTGTTGTTTTTCAACAATCACATTTATTGATCCGGTCCAATAAAAAAAAAGAAAAAGAGAATAGCTCGGTTGTATATAGCCGAGCTACAAGGATCCAGTTGGAAAGAGAGTATTTGAAAATACTCCTATCTCGCCGATATGGGAGATAGATGTAATGAAATTGAATCGATTTTCGGAGGAATACTAGAAAGATACAGAAACAAACTGTATTTCTCGGAAATATTCCTTAAATGAATTCCCATGGAACATTTGTAGTAAATGGGATTTACAGAATCGTGGTGAATCAAATATTAATAAGTCCTCGTATTTATTACCATTCAGAATTAGACCATAATAGAATAAATTATATATATACTGGCACTTTGATTTCAGATTGGGGAAGAAGATCGAAATTAGAGATCAATGTAGGAGAAAGGATATGGGCTCGTGTAAGCAGAAAACAAAAAATATCTATTCCAGTTCTATTACCAGCTATGGGTTTAAATCTCGAAGAGATTCTGGACAATACTCACTATCCCAAAAGATTTTTATTTTTATTGAAGAAAAAGGAGAGGTGGGAGCGGGAGGAATATCTCTGGTCGAGGGAAAAAGCCATTCTGGAGTTTTACAAAAAATTCTACTGTGTAAGTGGCGATTTGGTATTTTCCGAGTCTCTATGTAAAGAATTGCAAGAAAAATTTTTCTGACAAAGATGTGAATTGGGAAAGATTGGTCGATGAAATCTTAACCAAAAACTGAACCTTGATATACCTGAGAACGAGATTTTTTCATTACCACAAGATGTATTGGCTGTTGTGGATTACCTTATTGGGGTGAAATTTGGAATGGGTACACTCGATGATATAGATCACCTCAGAAATCGACGTATTCGTTCTGTAGCAGATTTATTACAGAATCAATTTAGATTAACTCTAGGTCATTTAGAAGATACAGTTCGAAGAACTATACACGGAGCAACGAAGCGTAGATCAAATCCTCAAAACTTGGTCACTTCAACTCTATTCAAAAACACTTTTCAAGATTTTTTTGGTTCACACCCCTTATCCCAATTTTTGGATCAAACTAATCCATTGACGGAAATAGCTCATGGGCGAAAATTGAGCCATTTAGGCCCGGGGGGCTTAACAGGGCGAACTGCTAGTTTTCGGACACGGGATATTCATCCCAGTTATTATGGGCGTATTTGTCCAATCGATACGTCCGAAGGAATGAATGCTTGACTTGTTTCATCATTATCTATTCATGCAAAGATTGGTGATTGTGGTTCTTTACAAAGTCCATTCTATAAGATTTCCGAGAGATCGAGAGAAGAACATATGGTTTATCTATTACCGGGAGAAGATGAGGATGAATACTATCTGATAGCTACGGGAAATTCTTTGGCGTTAAATCAAGGAATTCAAGAGGAACAAATTACTCCAGCTCGATACCGACAAGAATTTATAGTTATTGCATGGGAACAAATCCATTTTAGAAGTATTTTTCCTTTCCAATATTTTTCCGTTGGAGTTTCCCTTATTCCTTTTCTCGAACATAATGATGCTAATCGCGCTCTAATGAGTATTTTACTTCCTTTCCTTCCCTCCGAAAATTCAGGGTGTAGTTCAAGTGGCTCCCCACCCTAGTTGCCTACCTTCCTTTCCAGCCAAAGTAGTTGGAGATAGAAAGTTTCCTTCCCATCCTGCACCATAAAGTGTATACATATATCTAACTTCTAATTGAGGGTAGGCAAGAGTAGGCTTTCAAGCGGGTAGGCTTCACGTATAACCCTGAATAGCGAGTGTAGCCCCAAACTTACTCTTCAGTGTAGCCCAAGAACTAACTAGCGAGGTCGGGATGATGACCAGCCCAACAACAGCACTAGATCTTCACCCTATCTATTTATTCCCCATGAGTACGATAACAAGCCATGGTTCACGTGATAAGCTTGGTTCGGGATGGCTCTTTCCCCTCTGTCGCTAAGTAAGTCTGATGCAAGCATTGAAGAGAGGACCAGTCATTCTCTATTCTCTCCTATGGTTCCGATAGCAGCACCCACCCATTCCTTCTATGTTCATTTGCCCGCTTCCGCCCACATCCCTCCTTATCTAATAATACTGCCCGACCCTTTCAAGCAAGTGGTTTGTAAGGCCGATCGGGCCCGGTAACGATACAGACGAGCGGGAATCAGAAAAGCGCCGGAGGACCCCCGGTCGATCTAGCCATGAGCAGGCCTTGGAGGACCGAATCGTGGCGAGGGGATGACTTGTAGCTAGTTGGCAGAACCAATACTATTCTGACTCATTCATTGACTGGATCGAGAGGGGGAGTAAAAAAAAGAAAAGGATGAAGCCTAAAAAGTGCCCAAAACAGAGATCTATTTCCAGGTTGGGGAACATTTTTTCCCTGTTGCTCGTTTCGGAGCGTATTCTATTCATGCAATAGAAAGAACTACGCTTCGCCTACTAAGTAGCTATCGTGCCTGACTTCAATCATGAAACGTACCTCACTCAGGCCCTTCTTATAAGTTGGGGTCTAAGTGACTTATTGGGTGGGGGGGCCATTGTTAGGTGAGCAATCCTTCGTTGATTTGGCTTCCACTTCTGGTAGATTAGGATATGCCCTTCATTTATAAGGCAAGCTGGAAAGAAATGGTTTTTATAAATGGATTGTTGTGTACGGAGTTTCCGCTCTTTTCAACCCGGATCAATTGGTGTAGAAAGATTGTCTCTTTCCTTTATTTAGAACTACGAATGGGTATTTCCTTCCCTGGACCTTGATGGACCTTCCCACCAAGCAAGGGCCTAACCCATTGGTCCCATCCCTACCCAATAGTGTTGGGAGGGCTTTCTTTCCTTGCCAAGACCATATTTATCTCTGGGCTGCGTTGCTTCTTATGCCTTTGCCTTGCAATCTTATGCTGCTGCAGAGTGCGAGGTGAACAGGTCATCTTCCCTCTTACTCCTCTAATACTCCGCATGCATGCCAAACCTCCACATGCCCTTAGCCTTAGCATAGGATAGCCAATAATTCCCATATTCACCAATCAATTTATATATGTAATTATCCATAAAAATAAAACAGAATTGATCTAATACAAGGGTAAGTAACAGTCTTTCTACCAGCTCCACTACCGCCTTTCCACAGCACGGACTTGATACAACACCAATTGGATGGATTTCAATTCCTCTTTAGGCTTCAAAGGGCGTTCTATGGTCACTTCACCCCTTCAGGATAGATTCTCATTTGGGGTGTTCATCGAGCGTTTTTCTAGGCAGACTTAGGGGTTTTAGTGGATTCCCAAAGGCAAGGCAAGGTGCTTAGAGGGAGTTTAGTCCAGTCCCGCAGTGGAACAACCAACCTTTCTAGTCTAGTATTCCAGGATGAAGTCCCCTATCTTACCTTATTATCTAAGCGGAGTGGAGTCCGGGTCAAGCTTATCCTTTCTTCCCTACCTCTCCTAGCTGAATGAGTCCAGGTAGTTGAGTCCGGGTAAGTGAGAGGCTTATTTTCCGCCTTTATTAGTGAGGCTGAATAGGTGGGTGGTTCTCCTTCCTAACCCTTCTTCTTCAGGTGAACCATCCTTGCATGCTTCTGATGCTAGCTAGTGATTGAGTTCACTTTTCCATTCTATATCGATCTGAGGAGGAATATTCATTCATATTTGGAGTAATTGTTACTAGATATGGGGCTAGCTAGTGTGGGACATCATCGGGAATGTTATATTACCACGGTCCTCTATAGGAAGGTCCTATATAGCTATGGTGCTCCGCGCAACCAAGTGGTCATGTTTGGGCTAGCGTAACACCTACCGATCATAACTGGCAGAATACGTGCTTTGAAGTTGCTTTTGTAAGGGTCGCTTTGTCCACCTTCAAAACCTTCTTCACTTCTCTTCTCCGAGATAGGCTCATCTAGAAATCCATCCTGATTGGATATGAAGCAGCCGGTGCCTTCCACCAGGGCTACTGGTTCTGCAAATCGAACTAGACTAGTAGGTTTTAAAAGCTTCTTTTGTCAATTTTTCGATGTTCCTCAACCAAGGTCTGGCTGCTGGTCTGGAGTGCTGATGTGAGTGGGAGATAGGCCTCCGTTCCTCATTTCGAGCTTTGCATAAATGGAACGAAGGTGGTTCCTGCAACCCACCAGGAGCGTCTAACCCTCCCAACCATTTTCTCCTGAGCGCACTCAGTGCCAGAGTAGCACGTGATGGCCCATACCGCGGTGGCGGGCTTATGTACTTGCTCCCCCGCTCCGGAAGCATGGGCTTTTGGAATAGATCCTGCCCATTTGGGTGCCAGCCTGGCGTGTGCTCCAGCTGCGCCAACAATTAGGAGAGATGCCATCCAGCGCCAAAAATTAGGAGAGAGATGCATCCACGTATGTTGCGGCTCAATGAACCGACCTTGTCAACACGAAAGATTTCTCTTTCTTTCTTTCTCGTTTGGGAATATTCGATCACTGATTCTGCAATTTCTAGTAGCGGAATTCCTTCAATATCTTATATATGATTCAGTGGTTTTCCAGATGCATGAAGAAAATGAACCCAGAAAATGCATATATTATATATGTCATTATGCCATCCCCACTCTGATGAATGAGGGAGATTTCTCGCTCTCTACCCGCTGTATCAGCCCCTTGCCCGGTGCGGACAAGCGACTACGTTCCTTCAATTGATCTTATATATGTTAACATCTATTTTCATTGATTCATTTTGGTCAGCCTTGACCTAACCAACTACCTGATACTCTCTGTCTTTCATTTCAAGAGGGATTTGAATGATTCGAACACGAAAAGCGCATAAATGTGGGATTATTAGGCGGGAATAGGTTGATCTTCTAGCGTACACCTCGGCTAATTACTCCCACCAACAACTAGCTGATCTTCTAGTGTACACCCCCGGTAGGTAGTTCTCTGCCCCCGATAGGTAGGCTGATCCTCCTAGCTTACACCTCTTCCCCCAGCGCACGCCTCTTCCCCAGGTAGGCTTCTCTCCCCCAGGCTTAACAGTAGGTGGGAAAAAGCGCTTGGAAGCTGTCAAGTTCAAATCATTCTTACTTTCTTACTTTGATTTGAAGTATTCGCGGAGCTGAGCTGTACACCGAGCTTATCCTTTCCCTGGTGGCTTCTCCTTTTCGGTACAACAAGCACAGCATAGGATCTCCTTTTCGGTGCAGAAGACAGTAGCCCTTAGCGATAGATCAAGTGAAAGGGTTCTGTTGACTGGTTCCTTTCCTGGCTGATTCCTTCCTTATGTTGTCCTTGTTGTCCTTGGCTTATGCTGAAAGGGTAAAGGTGAAAGGTGAAAGGTTTTAAAAAGGCTGAAGGGTTACTTCTGGTGACTGACTGGTGACTGAATGATGAGATAGAAGGACCCGTTCAATCAAGTATACCCGCGCGTTCAATCATACCCGAGAGATATATGTCATTTCCCACCTAAAGAGGTTGAGCCATGCTTGTTTACTTACGAGCATATCGAGCCATGTTAATAACAACTGACGAGTGATATTGAGTTCCACGGATTGGTGGATTGAGAACTGAATCTTCTTATGATGCTGCTGGCTAGAATAAGTGGTGGCCTTAGGGCATGGAACTACATAAGTGTTAGTGAGGTGGGTGCACCAATTACCCTTACAAATCACATACTACCTGACATTATGTGTTTCCACTGACCGGTAGCGGTTTACTGAACAGACCTGCAATGATAGAGACACTAACCTAGAGACCTAACCTCAATAATCCGCCCTCCGACCTATAGCCTATGCCCTCCTTGGGACCTTACACTCAGCCTTGGAAACCTATGCCTTTGGTGGAACTATGGATGGAAACCTCATTCCTACAGACTTTGGTGGGACTAGCCTTTTCAAACTCATACCTAATCCCTCATCCTTGGGAACCGCATCCTTGGGAACTTACACCCATCCATACTGACTTGGGAACGCCTACTTGGGAACATGCTGACACTCCATTTCCCCCATACCTCTGGCCTCACCTTTACCTACCCTTGACTTCTGACCGATCCTTGCCTTCACCCGATGAACGATCCTTCCCTCTGACACCTTCCCTTCACCTTTACGCTTTCAGTTCAGTACCCATTACCCAGGACAGTACCCAGAAAGAACACCTCACCCAGGACGGATGGACAGATTGGGATGGACGGATTGGATGGATTGGACGGATTGATGGATGGATCGATATAGAAGAACCAACCTCGAGTGTGTAAGTCACGGGCACAGATACCAATTGGAGTCTTACACAGATACTGGACAAGATCAGACAGACGGGGGACGGAAGTTAACCAATAACTTGTGAGTGTGTTTGAGGTGGTGCTTTGCTTATAGTGTTTGTATATGCACGTATATAATGCTATCATAGCTTGTGCTGTTAGTGTTGGACGACTTAACAAAAACTATTAAGTGAATGGCTTAAGTGAATGGCTTAAGTGAACGGCTTTAACGGCTTGGATTCTGTTAGTGGCATATGTTCACACCCAGCGTGGGGCAGTACAACATAAGGTATGGCGCCAGCACACAGTACGGCACTTGCAATATAGGAAATTATGTTACATCCAGAAACCATCCCCCAAAGTGTGAGTTAGGTGGGGGAAACAACCTTACCACTCCATGTATTTCCTAGTGCAACTAAACACTGGAAAGATATTAAACAATGGCAGGATAGGAGTTTGTTCAAGAAGACACGTTCTAGTTAAGCCTGTACATCCATTTCTCTACCCTCCATCATCATACCTCAGCCTTGGAAACCTCTTAAACCTTATTCTTCGAAACATCCTTCCCTGATTACAGGAAAGCGCCCACTCTTTTTAGTCGAGAGTTCGCTACCTCACCCTCCGGGTCCTTGTCTGATTACAGACAAGCGATATACATTCCTTACAATCTTACTTGGAAAAATCATACATACAGCCTTTGGTGGGAATATACTCGGTAACCTATGCCCTAGACCCTACTGCCTCTACCCCCAGCCTTGGGACCATCCTGAAGCTCAGCCTATGCCCTCCTCCTTGGTAACTTAAAATCCTCCTTGGGAACATCCTGAAACTCTTACTTGGGACCCTATGCCTCAGACCTATGCATTGGGTGGGACTAGCCTAGGGAACATATGCATATACCCTCATTTGGACCTACTTACACTCTGACACTATTCGCCCTATAACCTCTGAACGAACCTTTAATGACTCATGCCTCCTTTGCACCCTCCTGAAACTCTTACTTGAGACCGCCTCACCAAACTACTCCTTTAGAATATCCTGAAAACTACGACATACTGCCTCTTAACAAACCTTGCCTTCCTCCTTGCCTTCCTCCTTGCCTGATGATTTAACCTTACCAGCCTTACCCTCCGAATAAACCTTTAAAGCTTACCATTCCCGCTTTCTGTTAGCCATCCGCAGTCTGTTCGCTTTATGTTCGAGGAAGTCTGTTCGCAGCCATACCCAACAGCCCTTTACGGAGGGGAGGGAGGAACCGGGGTACAAGTGATCCAGAAAGTTTGTCACGGCCAGGTTCGGACCAGACATAACATAAGGTTGGTTGGACCTTATAATATTTGAAAACCTCCCTCTCGACTAAACGGGCCTGTAATCGGGGAAGGATTTTAGCACTTACCTGAACTAGAGAAGGTGTTGTTGAATAGAAGGTTGTTGAGACGTTGAGGTTTGAATGAAGCTGATAGGGGCGTGATGCATCCTTTTGATATCCCCGGTATTTTTTATACCAGCCACGTAGAGGTGTTTAGGATAAGCTTTATAGAGAGTGGCTTAGAAAGCCATATTAAAGCATCCCCGGCACCTACTAATGAGGTAGCTTAAGCAAGTTAAGAATCAGTTAACCTAATTGACTCAGAACCACCAGCAAATTGAGATAAAGACCCAGTAGCGTCGATAGCTGGAGCAAAGGCAGTTCCCAATCCAGAATCAGTTGATATAGCAGTTTCAGTTGAATCATCTCTGTTGCTTCTCCTGCCCTCACCTCTGCTGCTCTAGCTCTTGCCTCTGTTTCCGATGGTGGGATTGTCACTCGATTTGCATCTGCACCCGGATCTGCTTCTTTCACGCAAGAAACTGACTCTACCTTCTATACTTCCGATGGTGCACAAGGCACAACAGGATAGAAAGACATTGTGGGAGTATACCAAGCACGAAGGAAATGATACAAACGCGCAGTGATGCAATCACCAACAGGCTTGACCCTTAACACGATCCATCGGGGAACAACCGAACGGATGAATGAATACAACTCAGCACCCGTCATATAGTTCAGCACAGATCAGCGCCCCATCCATCCAATCCAATGAATGCCGGGGACCTATACAATCCAATGCCCGTATCCATCCAATGCGAATGGCTAGGAACTATCTTTATACCCCGACCCAGGACCAATGCCAACTGTAACACGTCACCTATAGTAGTGAAGCGATCAAACTCCCATCCAATAGCCAATAGCCGGGACCTATACAATGTAATGCTATCCATGTCCATCAAACACCCCCAACCTATTACGCTGTGCAAAGAACCATCCATCTCAATGTCTAAATGGCTAGGCCACATCTATTCAATCAATGGGGAGCCGGAAAACATGCCCAGGATCTATGCCATGCCGTACACCCGTCCAATGCTCAGGCTCTCTATCCAATGGCTGGAAACTACACCAACTGGCACACCCTTCCGGCTGCTGGGGCCCACCCAAACATAGCACATCCATCCCATCACAGTAGCAAAAACGAATAGAACCTAACCACCTAACTGCCCAATCGAAACTAGCAAACTCATCCCCAGGGAAGGCCTAGGAACCGTAGAAAAGTAGTAGTACATCCAAGCGAATTACACTCGCCTACACGTAGTCCGGCACCCTCACCCTCACCCTACCAGGCCTACCAGTCGAGCCTTAAAGCGCATCATGACTGGAAGAAGTGGCAGAAGTGAGCGAAATCAATCGATCGACAGACCATAATTACATATATAATATATGAATTCAGATTAGCACCTACTTACCTTCCCGATTACAGGCCCGGTAGGGTGAGCTTGCCGAACTCTCGACAAAGGCCGTCATCGACTCACTATTCATATGGTGAGGAAGTGCCCTCTCTTTTTAGTTCTTTGAGTTCGCTACCTCGCCCTCCTTGGGTCGGGCGAGACCGCTTAACGCTACCTCTCCTCGACCTCGTAACCTCGGCCGAGTCCCTCGACCTCGTAGCCTCAGTCGAGTCCCTCCGGACCTCTATTTTTTAGGAAATAGAGAGATAAATCGATGGCGGCCTTATGTCGAGAGTTCGGCAAGCTCACCCTTTCGAGCCTTTAGTCGAGAGTTTGGCAGGCTCACCCTCACCCTCCCGGGTCCTTGCGCTCAGAAGCGCAAGCCCCTCCGGGACCTTTTAGTTAGAGGAAGTGATCAACATCCCTTTATTAGATTCTATTATGAATGAAATGAGATTCTATGGATATAGATCCCTAACATGTGTCTAAAGTGGCGATCAAATGAACGGAAATTCCCTCACTATATGAATAGTGAGCGTTGACACCCTTTCAGGGGCTTGTCACTCACCTGTCTCAATGAGTGGGTACGGTCATCCTTAAAGTGGGTAGGTCTTGTCCTTCATAGGGCAAGGAAAGCATCTGGCACTTAGATTATCTACGTAATTACATATAAAAAGAAAGACCCAAATTGAGAATGAAAGAGTTTAAACCTTACCGATCAAGAAGTCATTATCAGAACTTACCTCATCCATCAGGGAGTCGTTCTAACACTTACCTCAGAAATCAGGGAGTAGCTCAAAGACTAACCTCCTCAATCGGGTAGTTGGTATAATACTTACCTAAGAAAGAAAGGAGTCATTATCAGGCCTTACCTCCTCAATGGAAGTCAGAAACTACTTGATATGGTCCGTTATCCCCAACTGCTCTCAAGTGGTTCTCTCTTAATAGCAGGAATCGGGCCTTCTTGGAACTAGGAAAATAAGGTTCAACCTTACGATGGCGGCCTTATGTTCTTCGCGTTCCTCTCTTTTGGGGCCCCTCCCCCAAAAGAGAGTTGTTCGTCTCCTCTCCGTTGTCGAGAGTTCGGCAAGCTCACCCTCACACGTTACCTCTCCTTTAGTCGAGAGTTCGGCAGGCTCACCCTCACCCTACCGGGCCTCACCATATGAATAGTGAGTCGATGGCAGCCTTTAGTTGAGAGTTCGGCAGGCTCACCCTACCGGGCCTATCCTTTTAGTCGAGTCGATGGCGGCTTTTTAGTCGAGAGTTCGGCAGGCTCACCCTCCAGGCCTCCGCTTTTCAAGCGGGCGAAGCGTGTAATGTGAATCCCTTGAGAGCGATGGAATAATTCAATAGATATTGCGATGAAAATGACATACGGCTAGTTTTGGCTGTTCCCGACTGAGCTAGTAGCCCTACCATTTTTCTTTTCTTGTTCGACCATCCGGCTGGCCATCCTAGTGGAGCATGCTTTCTAACACTCCTTGCTTTGTTTTCTCCTTGTTGCCATAAAGGTAGTCTACTCCCTCGGTAACTTCAACGGAGTACTGTCCAGCTAAAAAACTATTTCGTTACCCACCCCGCACCAACGGTTGCCCTATCTAGCTTTTCTTCCCTATCTAGCTGGAAAGCTTTCATTACCCACCCCCACCGGTTGAACTCCTTTGTTTTCTACTGTTACCATCGACTAGCTATATCCGGTATAGTAAGGTGATAGCTAGAGCGCAATAGCCTCTCGTCCCGCTAAGCTGGGCTGATATCCCCTAGCGCTTGCTTCTATTGGGCCTCGTATCGTACTTCTATGGCTGATATGCCCTAGCGCTTGCTTTCTGGGCTTAGAATATTTCACCCGGACCTCGTACTTGAAAGGTGTTAACCCTTCACTTGCACCGTGAATGTGATGAGGTGGGTGTTTGGGGTTCTTCAATCGCACCGTGAATTTCATGATGGGGGTGTGTTAGGTATACCGGCGAATGAGTTGTTTATTACGAATGATTTGTTACGAATGAGTTGTTTCTATATGTTCCTTAGGGTGCGTTAGCACACTCGACTAAAAAGAGAGGGACCCTTCTTACGCTTGGCCTGCCTGGGTTGGACCTGAGCCTAACTGCAGTCAGTCTTTGAACTCTTGTCCATGAGTTTCCTCCGGGGGTTGTGTACGATTAGTTGTTCTCCTAAGGCTAGGATTACCTGAACCTGTACGAGTAGTAGTTCTCCTAAAGCAGCCTATAGTTGCCGGCTTCACTTGATTGACTAGCTGAACTGAGCTGGGAATAAGTTGTTGACCGACCAAAGGAAAGGGAGGTAGTGGTTAATAGCTTGAATAGCTGAGCTGGGAAGATAGGTACGTACACCGGAATAGATGTTGTACGGTGATAGCTATTAGTTTGAAGGTGATAGCTATTGCTAGGGCCCAGATGCCACTCACTGGGGCGGCTAAACGAACCTAGCTCTTTAACCATGGCTTGACCCACACTAAGTTGCCTATTGAACATCAGTACACACTGACTGTTCGTGCTAGTAAGCTTAGTAAGTACACTAACCCAGTCACAAGCGCAACAGTCTATGTAAAATAACTTATGCTAATCGAAATAAGTACACACGATAACAATCCATCAGAGAGACATAGGAAAAAAGTATAAGAGTCCTGAAATAAGAGTCCTGAATCTAGAACAAACACGCCGACGGGCATAAAGTATTTCCCCTCTCTTCCAATTATATATCGTATATAGAACAAACACGTGTAAATCTCATACATATCAT
The DNA here is from genome assembly GCA_034641835.2 of Pinus albicaulis. NCBI lineage: Eukaryota > Viridiplantae > Streptophyta > Pinopsida > Pinales > Pinaceae > Pinus > Pinus albicaulis. Next base: position 1,666,706,108 of record CM076578.1, on the reverse strand, counting down.
GATCTACGCCTCGGGTCCAACAGTCTGAATTTCCCTAAGTAGAGGATCGGGGCTAAAGGGTTGAATTGACCTAATCAAAATCGATGGTAACACATTTCACAAGTTCAGGAAAGTGTCTTTCGATCCTCTTCATCGATCAAAATGAATCGTAGTGATCTAACAATCTGGATCAATCAATTAACCCATAATGATCAATTCACTTAGCAGAATATCTAATAATTAAGCACTTAGCAGAATCTCCCTACGAGCCATCACGTAGCAGGTTTCGCTATCTAGTAAATACCCATTTTAGGTGGTTATAGAAGAGACGATAGCATACCCAGCAGCTAGAGCAGTATAGGTAAAAGTGTCACCAAGGGCAGGTAAGCACTTTCCTCCTAAGAAGGGAAGGGGAAGCACCACCAGCATCAGTAGTTTAAGTTGACTGATCCACTACGCACCAATTCGACATAACGCCTGCCTATTAACGTATAGTAGGAGGTTAAGCGTTAGATGCAGAGGCACAGGTAGTAGTAGAACCAACATCCCTTTATGTCCCAGTGCCCCTTCGCTCAGTTATAGATCCGGATCCAGGCCTTTGCTAGAACCTGCAGAACCAATAGTAGTAGTTAGGCCTGTGCCAGAACCTGCTTTGATTTGTTTGGTTCCAAATTGAGCACAAGATATTAAGTCATAGACCTTCCAGTTTGCTTAGATCGATGATAGAAACCGGCTCAGATGCCTCTCCTTTTAGTCGAGAGTTCGGCTGGCTCACCCTCACAACAACACGAGGAAATGAGAACATGGGTGACGGTACCTACATGACCAAACCACAGTCTTGTACTCTAGAAGAATGGCCATGATACCAGCCAGGGGACACCATATTGCTATTCATAGACATAGACTAGGTTGTTTAGAGAGATCGAATTTACACCATACCCTTTTATTGTGCCTTGCCCTCACTGATGAATTGACTTAGCACTGGCCAAGATACAACATGATTAGACATGAGCAGGTCTAAGTGGAGATCTGTAATCTCAACTGATGGGATCAGTACGAATTACACACGTACGGAACCGATTTGATATACCTCTCCGTGGTGGACTTGACCTAGAGGATTGAATACTTTTTCGTACCCCAACCAACAACTCACTTTTTTAGAGCTATTTCAGCAGGAGGACACCTATGTCACATCATATACCAGATTGATTTTTTACGCTCCCATTAGCTAAAATCGGGCCCACCTCCCTTGAATACTTAGGGCAATGAACCTGCTTTAGTAGCCCTCACCAGCTGCTACTTAATGACCAATACCTACTACAGCTCCTACTTAATGATATGTATGATATGGCAACCCACATCTCTATATATGATATAGGATTGAGCGAGAAGAAACACAACCCCCTTAGTAGCAGCAACAGGAAACCACAAACGCACTACTGAGTTTCTCTCATTCACAGGAACAACCCACATACATATGATTTGGTGATACTGCCGTCAAAAGAGAATACTATATATATGAGGAGGAATCCTAGCATCATGAATATACAAACAGACACCCACATTATGTTTAGACAACATCGTTCTAGAATCATACATGTAGTTTCCTCATCGGGGCACAGAAATCAACCGGTGAAGCACCGACAACTCGATTATACTGGGATAAGCCGACAGGTACACGGAACTCACCAGGTCATATCCATCCATCGTATCCATCCATCATATCAGGAGGGTAAGGGTCAATCTCTAGGTCTCTCGTCATCCCCGTCCCGAAAGTAGGCCAAATAGACGAAAAAGATGAAAGAAGAATAGGAATAAGGGGGGTATGATAAAGGCTAGCGACGCCCGCCGAGGTAAATGAGGACGAGTAATGGGACGGAAGAATAATAAGATAAGTGTCCATGGGGGTGTAGTGATGATGATGCCATCTGGGATTCGGATAGAGATGAGATAAGGGCTTGCTGAGATGAGATGAAAGGGGATAAAAGAATAAGAATGTGGGAGAGAGACGTGAAGGTTGAGGGAGGGCAAGGATCTCCCTTAAGTAAGAAGGGCTCCTATGGATGGATGGGAAAGCGATTTCTCCTTAGGAGTAGGCGGGAAGGCTAGAGTGAGGCAGGGCAGTTAACGGTACGGTCAAGTAGGTCATCTATATCTCTATAACTGTACGGCTTATTCTTCGCGGGGGCAAGGCAATATAGAGATATCTATATTATTAAGATTTCCCTACGGCTTTTTCTTCTGAGGCAGGGCAGTTAGAGGATGCTTATTGAGATCCCCGCTTAGGTTAGATTTACTTAAAATGGTACTGACTAAATCACAAATTAGGCCAGCTCATTAGGCTTTTGGGGAAGGGCCAGCGTCTAACTAAACAAGAACCCATTGACTCGTATATAATAGAGTCAGGCAAGAGTGATCAATAGAGTTCATAAGCAAGCGACCGGATATCTCCCAAAGGTATTAACATGGCGAGTACTCTCCTTCAAGTAATAAGGAAAGCACTTATCCCCTTAACAACTCCACGTCGGCAAGCCTCCTCGACGGGATAACTCCCCAACTAGGTCGGCAAGGCCTCCTCGAACTAACAACTCCGCACTGAACGCAAGCCATGAAGGGAACACATAAAGCTCTATCTACATAAAACGTGAAGGCTCACTGATTATAGGCAAGCACTCTAACTCTCTCCCGTTACCTCCCGCAATGCCATTCCTTACTGAAGATATGGATTCAAGATGACCGGGAAAACCCGACGACCTTCCTTGGGGTAAAGTGGCTCTAAAACGCGTTCAAATGGCCATTCCAGTGTTGTTGGACTTGCTCTAAATGCCATTCCAACGATAGAAGCAAACTAAAGAGTCTTTCTTTGTCCCATCTACCTCAGTAACTATGCCTTCCTTGGTTCAATTTCATGGTAACTTTCACAGTTATAGGCGACTCTATGAATGGAAGTACGGCTTCCGTAAAAATGAAAGGGATTAGGAAGATGAGCATGAACCGGACCCAAGCAGATCCTCGAATATCCAAATATGGGTTCCGGGGATCCAGGGATGTTGAATTTCATATATATATTATGACCTTCCTCAGACTGAAGTATTGCCTCGGCCCCTAAAGTGTAGCACAGAATTGAATCTAAAGTAGCTGGGCCTAACGGTGTCCTCGTACTTAGTAAGCTCATATAAGTCAGCTCAAAAGTACGCGTTCCTTAGTACACGTCCTTGATCCTTAGTGTTCCCGTTCCTTAGTGTTCCCATACATGGCCAGCCAGTCAAATAAATATATCCCGGTGGTGAACGACTAAAGGTATCTTTATAGATGAATGGATGTACCGCTTCGCCTTCCTTCCATGAACTGAAGGGACATAGATGATCAGCTCAGAAGTCAGCTCATAGGATTAGTAACCTTTAGCTTATGTCTTTCCTTGTTCATAGACCTCGGAACTATGCTTCCTTGGTAACTATGCTTCCTTGGTAACTATGCCTTGCTTCCATAAATAAAATCAATCTATCTATCCGGACCCGAGCCCTTTGGCCAACACCCCCGACCCTCCTTACACTCACCACGTTTTGTTAGCTCTGATGACCTCACCCTTCCTTTGATGATCGTAACCCTTCCTTCTAACATATTTTATGGATTTACTTACCATGAGCTCGGTACCTTATCTGCTTAGGTGAACACACCGAAACAAGGCCTTTGGCCCCCGGATAGTTGAGAACGCACATAGTCCAATAGAGGCGGGTAAATGTCGTAACTAACATAGCCATGAACTCATTTGTGTTCGTGTATTTCCATGAACTCACAAGTGGGGAATGTAGGTTCGGCTTCACCTTCTACCCATTGAAGAGTCTCTGATAACCGAGAACTCATCTGTGATAACTCATGATCCCAAAGAGTATATACCCGGTACCTAACCAGGTGGACCTATCCCGATGATAGAGTCTATTGATTAAGTCACCTCCAAGTTGAACCCACCTCTAGGTTCACCCACCTCACCCACCTCCAAGTTTCAACCACCTCCAGTCGATATAGCGGGGCATATAAAAGGGGTGGTAAAAGACTATTCAAAGTGCATCCTGGGCTTCTGGATAACTTCCCGAAGGTAAGAGTCTAACCCCGACTAGCGGAAGCACCGTATGGATAGGAGCTTATTGATGGGGTTCGTAAACAATATATGTCTATACTGGCTTTAGATAGACTCAAGTGTCCTAGGTATCAATCAATAGCTCTAGCTTCACCTTATCCTTTGGGTTACTGGGCTTACACCTGGTTATTCATCTGTTCATGGGCTTATCACTGCTTAACCTTGCTCCGCTTGGTGAACGAGGACCAACTTCCACAAAAGCGCTGAGTATATTTACCAGGAGGCTAGAAAGGCTCTCCTTTCTGAGCATAACTCCTTATTTTTTTATTCAACTGGGGTCTGTCCAGTCCATGTGGGGGGCACTGCTACTATTTCTGACCAGCAGCCCATATAGTTTTCTATCTCCTAGGGAGCCAAGCAGACGCGCATGGCTTTAACCCGTTCATTATAAATCAATGTTTCCCACCTTAAAAGCCCTGGATGTCTGGCCTGCATTTGTATCGTGTGGAATTTTTTCCCCCGACCACGCGAGGACTCTAGCTGGATCACCTATTGGGAGGGCGCCATTTCCAGAACAATAGCCTTTGTCTAGGGTTATAGCTAATAGATTGCTAAAATCTGCCGGGACCTCAATTATGTTTTATGTAGAAAGCTCGAAGGGCTCATGGAAGGGCTAAAATGGACCCCCTATGATGAAGACAAGCAATCTTGGGCAGCTAAGCTATGCCATCTACTGTATAGCCTAGCGATATAAGCATTAGTGGGTTAGATAGCTAGCGATATAACTATTGGTATTGGTGTGAGTAGCTAGCGATATAAGCAGTAGCAGAAGGTGAGATTGGTTTGATGGCTTGGTAGGTGAGATTGCTTGGTTCAGTATAATAAGTAAGTAGAGGTAGGTGAAATGAGGGTTTGAACGCAATACCATAAGGGTGAGGGTGAGCCAGCCGAACTCTCGACAGTAGGCCCGAAGGGTGAGCAAGAGAACTCTCGACCAAGGGGCCGCCATCAACGTAGTCGCTTGTCCGCATCGGGCAAGGCCCGGTAGGGACTCAATTGAGGTTACGAAATTGAGGAACGTAGTCGCTTGCTCGACAAAAGGCCCGGAGGGTGAGGTAACGAACTCTTGACTATAAGGAGAGGGACTCGGTCGAGGTTACGAGGTCGAGGAGAGCAAGGCCAACTCTTCATTGAACACAGTGAGAGAAACTCAGATCATATGAATTTCATGCACCGAGATATGATTTGATTGATTCTGAGATCACGTAGTTACATATATAATATATGCATTTAAGAATGAAATAAGAATAAATGCATAATTACATATATAATATATGCATTTTCTGGTGTAATGAAATCAATCATGAATGCATAATTACATATATAGTATATTGAATCGACTCACTATTCATATGGTGAGGACTTCAATGCATAATGACATATATAATATATCTCATTCATGACTGGAAGAAACGTTCTGAACGTGAAGGATGGGGCTGGTTCCACTCTAATCTTCTATGACTCAACCAACCTTCTATGGCTCCTAAGAAGGCTAGTGATTGTTCCCTCACTAAGCTTCCCAATTCACCTTCCTCTCCCTCTCCCCCTGGTCCTTTAAGAGCCTGCTTGCGCATCCTCACCATATGAATAGTGAGCCCCTAACCGGACGTTGGTCGAGACTGAAAAAAGGGGCATGATGGCGGCCTTATCAGTCGAGCCTTAAAGCGCATCCTTTGTTTTTTCATTCAATCAATAGGGAGCGCATATGACGGGACAAAATCCCTAGTGGACGTCGTTCCACTTCGGTTTCCGTGATCTTATCATCGATCAAATGAGTGAGGAAAAGATCCAGTTCGGGCCCAAATCAAAATTTGCTGGGATATGCTCTCCTTATACTAGATTCCGTCAGGCAGGGATGGAGTCACTCATTCATATGCCCCCCACCCAATAAGAATCAAGGAAGGCACACTCGACTGCTCAAGGCCGCCATCGACGGAGTCACTCACTCATTCATATGCCCCCCACCCAATAAGAATCAAGGAAGGCACACTCGACTGCTCAAGGCCGCCATCGACGAAGTCACTCACTCGTTCATATGGGTGAGGGATTTCTCGCTCTATTTTAAAATAATAGAGGGAAAATGATAAATCAGAACAGAAAGAGTATGTCAGAATGCATGCAATAAATGCCGTTTATGAAAGCGGCTATGGTATGGGTTCGGACCCGAAGATACGCTCGGCACCAAGAACCGCAAGCAAATGTAGTGGTCCCAATCGAGGGGGATATAAAGCTTCGACGATCTGGACCATACTTTTTTGGCATTACTTCTCGAAAGTGGAATACGAGAATATAATCTACCTGTACCGCTGGCGGATCCATGAGCAGAACGATAACCCCAAGAATATATAAAGGGGGTGGGGGACGGGGAACGCAAGTTATATTGGATGGAGGATTGGGAGGTGGAAGAAAAATGGCGAGGTGGGGGCCTCGGATACTAGGGGTGGGGGTGGGATTTCGGAGTCTCTGTGCGAGCCGTATGCGGTGAGAGTCGCACGTACGGTTACGGGGGGGGTTTACATCTATACGTATAGTGTGGTGGCCTACCCCATTTGTTCCATGATCTATGGGTCTACTGGAGTTACCCACTTCGATCAATTAGCCGAGATTTTGACCGGATATGAAATCACTTTGTTCGGTACTCGATCTGGTGGTATTTTTTTGGGGATTCTCTTTATCGCTGTAGGATCTTTATTCAAGATAACTGCAGTTCCTTTTCGGGCGGCTGTAGGATGGCTGCCTATGGGTGGTACCGCTGCCGACAGATTGCGGCCAATCCTAGTGGCTGGAAAGAGGGCTGGCTTATCTGAGAGCGCGTGAGACTCATCACTACCTCGTAAGGGCGTTGAGACCATATCATGTTACACGAAAGCGTCGCTTTATCCCTCCCTCCATAGTGTTCTCACACAGCCGCCCGCCTAGAAGAGCCACTCGCTCCATAGTGTTGTCACACAAGATAAGCATGCCGCCTGCTGGTTGGGCGAATCGAAGTTCTCTCCCAGTCAACCGTCCACCCAGTTAAGTGCAAACACAGTGGAATCACGCTTAGCGAACGCTCGCTGCTGGCTAGTGTGCCTCCTGCCCGTCGACGAGGAAATAGCGACAAGGTTCAGATTCGAAATGATTACTGCTTGCAGCATGGGAGCTGATTACCCAACAAGTCTCTGGGAACAATGGAAAAAAGGATATCCCGATAATGGAAACCATAGGGGTTGTATCGGCGAGATCCAACAGTGAACAACTAGATTCCCCAGAAGAAAACGCCGGCTGGAAGTCTGAGGACCTTTAGTACCCCTGAAAACACCTCCCCAGCAGCCAGCACTTCGCGCCAAGCAAGACCGCATCCCTTCATCCATTCAACAGGGCCTTTTCATTCCAATTCATTCCAATACGTATGGGGCCAAGCGAAAGTGGAGAGGGGTAGGTGCTTGTGGGGGAGGCTGCCCCTTGGCTCGGGAGGGAAGGGAAAGGTATAACCTCGAATATGATCAATTCCTCACCCATATGAATCAGTGAGTCGATGGCGGCTCCCGACCAAAGGAGGGACGGAGTCACTCACTATTCATATGGTGAGGGGGAGGGGCCCCAAAAGAGAGGAACGTGAAGAACACAAGGCCGCTCGACCCATAAGGGTGAGCCAGCCGAACTATTGACTAAAGGCCCGGTAGGCCCGGTACGACCCATTAGGGGGCTCACTATTCATATGGTGAGGGTGAAGTAAGTAATGTGCGAGGAAGGCCCAGTAGGGTGAGGGAAGAACTCTCGACAGTAGGCCGCCATCGACTCACTATTCATATGGTGAGGAAAGCGCCCTCCGGGTCCTTTTACCCACCCCCGGGTGAGGTCCGAAGCTGCGGGTAAGATTCTCAGGCAGGGTCTAATTGGCCCTAAAGGGGAAAGAGTCCTCTCCCCAGGGGATTGGGGTGGGTGGGTAAATAGTGGTCGAGTCTGCTTGCGTATCGTTGGTCGAGCTATGCTTCGCATCCTCCTATTTTGAAGGGAAGAAATATCTACTAGACCTTAACATGTGTGCTGGGCGTGACATGTGTGTCGGGCGTGCGACCCATCAACCTACTAGGTATTAGGGTTTCTGGTTCAATACTTAAGCTACTCCATACTTATAGTTCAATACATAAGCCAGCACCGAGAAGCAATGAGCTTCTAATGTGGACTGCCACAGAGGGCTTTAGTCAAGACTTTGGTACCACTAGTATCCGGCTATAGGGCCTGGGCTGAACACTAGCTGTTGCCCGCCGGGTGTGAGTAAAGCAGCTGCTTCCTCATTCATTTAATATTGAACCAGCACTACCAATAGAAGTATAAGCAGAGGGGGTAGTAGGCAGCATATCGATATTGATCACAACAGCAAAGGTAAGCACCAGTAACAGTAGCTTTCCCACCATCACAAGGGATTTGCATGCCAGCAGATCAGATATAGAAGTGAGATCCAGATCCGGATCAGTCATACAGAGAGACATATCGAGTTGACTCCCAGGCAGGGGAGAAGCAACCCAACCCTGGCATGCGGCCTTGAGTAACATATAAGTTGTTGCGCGGGAAGCGGGAAGCAGCCTTGATGGTTGGTAAATATAAGAAGCTGGTAAGGTGCTCATTCTTGTCTCTTCTCGTTCATACCTCCTCATTTGGCCGCTTCTTCCCGCCCGGTGGATATCTTCTATCTATCCGTTTCCAACCCCACATTACCCCATCCCGACAGAGTGAGTGAGTGAGTGAGTGAGCCTTCTTTCCAGCAGATCTAGTTCCAGCATTCCCTGTAGTTCCGGCATTGAGTAGTAATCCTTTTTGAAGTAAGGAGTTACTCAGGATTCTATAGTGAGTAGAGGAGTAAAGTCTAGTTATAGGAGTTGTTGAAGAGTTTAAATCCTACTATGACTGATACTAAGAGGATCAAAATTAGATGAATCTTCCTAATATTGAGAAGATACCACAAGTCTAAGTTGAGTATAAGATTCCAACTAGTATAGTATAATCTAATTCCTACTGGAGTCTAAGTCGGCGTATAAGAGAAGTAATCTAATTCCAAGTCAAGTATAAGTCTAGTATTTAAGGAAAAAATACTTCATACACCTAAAAGTTCATAGAGCGAAAAGAATCTATTTTGAGGTCCCCGTATTATACTCATTATGCCTGGCATTGAACGAAGCTGGGATTGACCATATCAATTAGATCCGTAATTCGAATCAGATCGAACTTCATCTTTGTCATGCTATTGTTCCCCAGAGAAAAAAATGGATAGAATAAGGCTATTTCACATAGAATCTATTTCGTGGATCGGACGAATCGATAAAATCTCCCAAAAGCCATTGGCGCACGTGTAAACGAGGTGCTCTACCTTGCTGAGCTATAGCCCTTCCTTGCTAGTCTTGATGATACACTACTATACTAACCAGATGGATCACTTTCTGTCAAGGTAGATATTTCATGATCCAATACTATGATCTAATACGTTCGAATAAGTTAGATCTGTGCCAGGGACACATACATTGTCTATACATTTAATTCGATTTAGAATCGTTTAGAAATCCAACTCTACCTATGAGAATAAATGACCCACTTAACTCAGTGGTTAGAGTATCACTTTCATACAGCGAGAGTCATTGGTTCAAATCCAATAGTAGGTAAACTTATTAGATACCATTGAAGACTCGATGGCATCTAATAAGTTTTACTCCCCTTGTTTGGATCTAGGCGGAACATTGAATCCATTTTTTCAGATCATTATAGGAAATGTTAATTAGAGTCGGAGGGGCTAGCATTGATAGCCTCTAATAGTGTTCTAGCTCTTTTCAGAGCTACATCAGCCTCAATTACTTGTCTTTTGCCTTCGGCTTGAGCTAAGCAAGCTTTAGCTCTTCGAAAAGTTTCCTGGGCTTTTGGAGATCGATGTCAACATCTCTCTCTGCATTATTTACCAATATAGTGATTCTATCCTTGTCTATCTTGGCGAAACCGCCCATCAAAGCCATAGTCGACCACTTCCCATTGAGACGTATTTTCATAACTCCTATATCTACAGCTGTCACAAGTGAAACATGATTGGGTAATACGCCCATTTGACCACTATTAGTAGATATAATTATTTCTTGAACTTCTGAATCCCAAATGACTCGATTAGGAGACAGTACACGAAGATTTAGGGTCATGTTATAAATTAATTTTCCATGTTAGAGTTTATAGCCTTCACCGTAGCTTCATCAATATTACCCACCAAATAAAAAGACTGTTCGGTAAGACCATCTAATTCTCCAGAAAGGATCATTTGAAACCCTCTAATTGTTTCCATGAGACCAACATATTCGCCGGGGGAACCTGTGAATACCTCTGCTACGAAAAAGGGTTGTGATAGGAAACGTTCAATTTTTCTTGCTCTTGCCACGATTAAACGATCTTCCTCCGATAATTCATCCAGTCCAGGAATAGCTATAATGTCTTGAAGTTCCTTATAACGTTGTAAAGTTTACTTAACCCCTTGTGCAGTTTCGTAATGTTCTTCGCCTACGATCCAAGGTTGGAGCATAGTCGATGTTGAATCTAAAGGATCCACTGCTGGATAGATACCCTTCACAGCTAATCCTCTCGATAGTACGGTAGTAGCATCTAAATGTGCAAATGTCGTAGCAGGAGCAGGGTCGGTCAAGTCGTCAGCAGGTACATAAACTGCTTGAATCGAGGTTATGGATCCCTTTTTTGTGGAAGTAATTCTTTCTTGCAAAGAACCCATTCCCGTACTAAGAGTTGGCTGATAACCCACGGCGGAAGGCATTCTGCCTAATAGGGCGGATACCTCTGATCCCGCTTGGACAAAACGGAAGATGTTATCAATAAATAATAGTACGTCTTGCTCATTGACATCTCGGAAATATTCGGCCATGGTTAGAGCTGTTAAACCGACTCTCATACGAGCTCCTGGTGGTTCATTCATCTGACCATAGACCAGAGCCACTTTTGATTCTGAGATTTTTTGTTCATCAATTACTCCGACTCTTTCATTTCCATGTAAAGATCATTCCCTTCACGGGTACGCTCTCCTACTCCTCCAAATACAGATACCCCTCCATGAGCCTTAGCAATGTTGTTGATCAACTCCATAATAAGTACCGTTTTACCCACTCCAGCTCCTCCAAATAAACCGATTTTTCCCCCACGGCGGTAAGGAGCTAAAAGATCTACTACTTTAATGCCTGTTTCGAAGATGGATAATTTTGTGTCCAACTCTGTAAAGGCGGGAGCAGTTCTATGAATAGGAGGTGTTATGCGAGCATCTACAGGACCCAAATTATCGACAGGTTCTCCAAGAACATTGAAAATTCGTCCGAGAGTAGCTCCACCAACTGGAACACTTAGAGGAGCTCCCGTGTCAATCACTGTCATTCCTCTCGTCAACCCATCTGTAGCACTCATAGCTACAGCTCTAACCTTATGATTTCCCAATAATTGTTGTACCTCACAAGTAACCTGAATTTCCTGACCGGCTGTACCTTGACCCTGAACTTTCAATGAATTGTAAATATTAGGCATATAACCTGGAGAAAAAGAGACATCTAGTACTGGGCCAATGATTTGAGCAATATATCCCACATTTTTTTCTACAAGTGCGGAAACCCCAAGAACAAGAGGATTGGTTCTCATATCATACAAAAATGGAAAGAATTTCCATGAAGAATATATAACAGAAATATTATTTTGCCAATATCATCAAAAAAAAAAAAAATGTTCCATATCAGGTTGATCAGATCAGTTAATAAGAAATGGAAGTGACCACCTTGGTAATATCCTAATTTATTGAAAAGTTGAAATTCATTCATATTTGGAATATGAAGTAGGTAGATGGATATGAATAAGGTTCATGAGGAAGTCTTCGATTTCTCTATAACTAGAACCAATTTCTCCATAACTAAAACCAAAAATACTTCAACATTATGTCCAGATAATCTGTGAAATATGAAACTTGAACCCTATTCATGACCTTTCTCTCATTGATCATTATCTCTTCATACGCACATCTGTATATGTATTTTAATATGGAGAATTCGCATCATTATGGTCAAAGGTCGGTTCGGTTCCTTAATTTCATTCATGAACTAGTTTAACCACTGAAAGGCGCTCGGGTCAATCCACGGAGGAAGAACTTCAAGAGCAAAGATTGGGTTGCGTCATACATAAAGAACATTATACAATGAGAGTGTATCTAGAAAATATTATTGCCCAATAACGTATGACTTTTTGTAGTAGATTTCTGTCAAAATCTATTGTTTACGTTCGATCCATGTCGAGCAGACCTCGTCCTTGCGAGAAATCATTATTAATAAAGGAGGGACTTAGACTTATGTCACCAAAAACAGAGACTAAAGCTAGTGTCGGGTTCAAAGCTGGTGTTAAAGATTACACATTAACTTATTATACTCCTGAATATCAGACCAAAGATACGGATATCTTGGCAGCATTTCGAGTAACTCCTCAACCTGGGGTGCCACCCGAGGAAGCGGGTGCAGCAATAGCTGCTGAATCTTCCACCGGTACAGGGACCACTGTTTGGACCGATGGACTTACTAGTCTCGATCGTTACAAGGGGCGATGCTATGACATCGAGCCCATTCCTAGAGAGGAGAATCAATTTATTGCCTATGTAGCTTACCCCTTAGACCTTTTCGAAGAAGGTTCTGTTACTAACCTGTTCACTTCCATTGTAGGTAATGTATTTGGATTCAAGGCCCTACGGGCTCTACGTTTGGAAGATTTGCGGATTCCCCCCGCTTATTCCAAAACTTTTCAGGGTCCACCTCATGGTATCCAAGTTGAAAGAGATAAATTGAACAAATACGGTCGTCCTTTATTGGGATGTACTATCAAACCAAAATTGGGTCTATCACCCAAAAACTATGGTAGAGCAGTTTACGAATGTCTCCGTGGTGGACTCGATTTTACCAAGGATGATGAGAACGTAAATTCCCAACCATTCATGCGCTGGAGAGACCGTTTTGTCTTTTGTGCGGAAGCAATTAATAAGGCTCAGGCTGAGACGGGTGAAATTAAGGGAAATTATTTGAATGCTACTGCAGGTACATGTAAGCAAATACACAATAAAGGAAGGAGAAAGCCCAAGACCTTCCCACCAAGCCAAGACCTATTCGTACAGTTCTGGGACCTACAGATCGGGGAAGGATGAGTTAGGAAGGATCAGCAAAATGATGAAAGTTGACCCACTCACTGAACAGGCAGGCTTGCATGAAAGGAAAATAAGGCGGAAAGAAGGGACTAAAGGAGGGGACTAACAAATGACTTCACGGTGGGAAGAGGAAACTAATCCAATCTATAACTGTTCCATCCACATAGCATTTCTCTGGGTCTTCCCTCATCTATCTCCCTCGAGAACTGCTCCATGAATGACTGCTCCATCAACATAGCACTTGATCAGGGTCTTCCCACACCTCTCTCCCTAAATAACTGATTACTTTCTCATCCAGATAGCAGGAATCTGGGGTATCTAAGTCTCCTACAGAGTCCGATCAGTATCCATGCGGAACCCGATGAGTCTCCTACGGAGTTGTCTCGGCATGAACATAAATAAGAGATCTCAACTTGTCTATGAAAAAGAAGGAGGAACGGCTTGCCTGACAAGAGGAGGGCAAGGAGGAATTAAAACAAATGATATAGAAGAAGCCGATCTAACCCGCAGGTCATGATTCGGGATGTGAGTTCGAGGAGAAGCCTACCTAGCTCAAGGAAAGAATTGGAAAGCTAATGGGATCATCTCGCCTAATAAAACCAGTACTCCACTACCAAATCTCAATTCGCAGGTCTCATCTCCGTATTGAGTTAGAGAAGAAGCTCACCTAGCTCAAGGAAAGAATTGAAAAGCTAAAGGGATAACCTCGCCTCCTCATTTCCCCCTAAATAACTACTCTATGACTGTTACATCACCATAGCATCTCATTAGGAGTCTCTCCCACACCTATCTCCCTTCATAACTGCTCTAGAAGTGCCCCACCCACATAGCCTCAATAAGGGATATTGCCTATAAAAACCTCATCACAGCAAATAAGGGATATCGCCCACTCCTATCTCCCCTCGATAACAGCTCTATAGAGTTTTTCCATCCACACCACATGGCATTTTCTCAGGGATGTGATCTCAGCATGAAGGTCTGGGCATGAAGTAATCTGCTTATGATTTCACTGTGTATTAACCTGTATAAACATGATCTTCTACGGAGTCCGATGAGTCTCCTGTGGAGCTAGTCTCGACATTAGGAAGAGGTCTCCACTTGCCTAATAAAAAGAGGGATAGGCTCTTATAAGGCTCTATATAGGGCTTATAAGACTCTATATATTAGATATAAGAAGTAGATATATTAGAATACGTATATAATGCCTTTGCGTACTCCATTTCTTTCGGGGCTATCCATTCCAATAGGATAGGGTGGCGTTTTTCTGGCTGGCTCTGCTCCTACTGTGGATTCCACGGATCGGCCATACATAAGAGTAGTAGTGGCAGGCAGGCCCATAAGTAAGTGTAAGTGGGATTTCTTAGTAAGCTTCTTAATTACTGAATTATGAGCTGCAGGAGAAGTATATACAGGCATGCTGATCTAATAAGGTACCTACCTTCCGTATTGTATTGTTGGGCGAGGCCCTTCCTTAATATTGATTGGCTCCCGCGATAAACTCCACTTACGCGGTCATGGGAGTGAGTGTAGGATAGAACAAGGAGTTGTTGGTTGGGATGCTGCCTGGGCGGCGCTTGGTACGGGCGCTGACGAAGGATTGGGTTGGGTCTCCCTCCCAGCCTGGACCCAGCGAGCCCAATTGTACATTCTATGCAGTTTTGAAACGAGTGAACGTATTACTTCTCGAGCTTCTATTTCTTTTAGGGATATTAAAATAAAGATGGAATAGGGAGCCAAAACGGACAAGAGTGGAGAAGAATAAGTTAGAAAAGTGGAACAAGATGGGAGCATAGAAGTATTGGTGTACCAGGCTAATGCTCCCAGGTTGATGCGATGCATTCTACCGGTTGGCGGGGAACTTCATTATTGGTATATTTCGGATTTCAATAGGAGTTCGACAGAAAGCTTCTGAAAGGGTAAATGAAATAAGAAACGAGATGAATACAGAGAGCATCCCACACCCGCCCGAAAGGTGCCCCACATAGGTTGGTTGGCTTTCCCCGCCTCCATTTACTGCCACAATGAATGTAGGTAGAAAAAGCACCTATCTCTGTCTGTATTCCGGGAGAGATAGGAAGGAAGGGGATGTTTTGTTAATGGGAAGATAGCAGCCCAATATGAGCAGGTATACTCCGAGCTGCAGGAACATGTACATAGAAGGATTCGATCATTTTCATCAGAGAGGCGGGCGAATGAATGAATGAATAGCGCAGTTAAGACGAAATCCAATGGGAATGTGGTCTTTAACATAAAGAAAGAAGGTTGTAATAACGGGACGGGCATGTGATAATTTGATCCTAGCTAGTGGAACGAGAGATACATGGATGTATATGAACATAATCCAAGAATGAATTCCGCATGGAATACGTTCGTTAATAATCCCTAACATAGCCGCTTTCGCTCCGCTCGTGGCACTTGCGGAGCGGCCGAAAAGAGAATAGAAAGAGATTGACTCTACATATGTATTTCTTCCCCTATCGATTCAATTCTCTTCTGTGGGGGTCGAGAGCACTGGCCGGGTCGGTCCTCCGGCAGGGTTCATTAAAGCATAAGCACAGATGGTGCATTTCATTTCTCTTTCTTCTGTTGCTGATGACCGGGATCAGAATACTAGCAGTTGTTCCGAGCATGTCTTCTTCACTGAGATGTGAATTCATTCTCTATAGCTTTCTTGCTCCTTCCAGCATTCATTATGGCTATTCAATGAGGACAGAAATAAGCTGCTCCGGTCGAGGTTGAGGCTTTAGGTCATGGGCGACTTGACTTTTGGGGGCTTTTTATTCTCATGGCAGCCGAAGGAGTTCTTGGCTAGAGCAATAGATGTGAAATATCAGTAATGGAAGACCGACATTGGAGTTAGAGGTTGGATATTTTGGTAAGTGTGCTCCGGGAGAAGGTCCCCTGCTCGCCTGCCCGCAGCACCCCTCCGCTAACTCCCCCTGGAGGGCCTTGCACGAATGAGATCTAGACTCAAGCACTGCCAGTCAATATAGGTGTTCTACTCATACCGTACGAATGACCCATCTTTCTCCGATGATTTTAAGGAAAATTCATCACACAAAAGAACGTAGACACGATAACATTCATAGCATATACATAATTATAATAAGTCTATGAAAGTCCAATGGGGCCTCTATAACTATAACATTGACTACGATAGTCTTTCCACCTAAGGAAATAGGCAACTGAGGAAGAATCCCCAAGGGTTCACTAGGTCTTCTATCCAAGGCCAACAGCTTATCCACCACTAGTAGCAGTGATAGGTCCAGACTGAGCAGTTTATCTGGGGGTGATTCACTTAACCAGAACCAGTTGATCCAGCAGCAGTATGAACCAATAGAACCAACGGCTGGAACAATGGCATAAGACAACTTGATCCCATCCTCTATAGCCCTTCGAATGGTGAAAATTAGATTATGCTACACTATATTCCCATGATAAGATCCTGTAGCCATAGCGACCACTCCAGCTACTTTCCTCCTCAATAAAGGCACCGTGCTACTCCTAATACATGTGTATTTTACGTTGGAAGTCCCCTTTCAGACACTGCTATCTCTAATGCCAATAAAATACTGAGCATCTATGGTCTCCCTGTCTCTCCTCTGCTTCATAGTATCCTTTCAAGATGTCTACCTCTAGAATTTCTCTGTCTATAGGCAACCTCATGATCTGATACACATCCTCTAGGGTCGATGTCATCTCACCCTATGGGAAATCAAAGGTATGTCTACTCGGATCCTAAGAGGACACTGCCTAAGCTAGTTGTCACGTCGATGTCTAAATGATCTGAACCTGTATGACCCTCTCAATGACCAACCTCTGTACCTAATGAATCTAGGGTCCTCTAAGCAATAAGTGAAAGGTAAAAGGTGACAAATAATGGGTAACCAAAGTGACTAGTCTAACTCTAATGGGTAGGTTGACCAGACCTACTAGAACTATCACATGTGTATCATATCTTCGACAAGTGTTGTGGGTAACTTAGATGTCATCATGAGTATAATGTATGTGAAATAGTGAGAATATGACATTACATTCATGCTATACCCACAATCAACAGGAACATTCTTAACATAACAGGGTCCAACAATGCACTCTATGTATAAGGTTGGATCGCAAGCTTTCACCATCTCCAGATCTATTAGTATCATGGTCGAATTGAGTGTAAAATTTTTTTTAGCAGGTTCATGAAAATGCGGTGATGGTTTAATCTTCTGTTCCTCTTTAGATGAATTAGAAAGGGTACTCCTCCCATCTATGCCCTCGTTTCCAATTATGTTTTTGAAACTTTTGGTTACAAACCAATCTTGAATACAATGAAACATTTCCTGGTTCTTATTGGAAAATATTTCAGATAGTAAATCATCTTGATAAGATCGAGTTTGAATAAGATCCACGTTTGAACTGAAACCCCTTTTAAGGCATTTATCCAAGTTATTTTCTTCTGAATCGGATCTATTGAAAAAAGGTTGGCAAAAAGTTTTTTCCAAATTGACTATTTGTTCTTTTGTTAAAGGCGTTGTAGAAATCTCTTCGATCGAGGAAATATATCTCTTGTCACGAACGAATGGATTCAATTGAGTTAGGAAATTGAAGGATCTGTACAAATCATAGATTAATACAAACGGTTGTTCACCACTTCGTTTTCGTTGTAAATATTTAGGTAAGAATATGTTAGATACTTGTGACTTGATCAAAGAAATAGTCTCTTTTTCCGAGTGAACGGGCCCTATTTCACCAATGAGCAAGGAAGATATATTGTTGTGGATGAGCAAAATATTGAATAATTGTCCATATGTAAGATTCTTCCTTTTTATATAAATCCTTTTCATATCAGAAGGTAATCTCTTCCTATAATTTGGTCGAGGATGATGCAAATAATCAAAAAATTGGAGCGTATTTGCTCTGTGAAAAGAAGCTCTCAATGAGCTCTGATCAGATAGTTTCATAGGATTCAACCAATTTTCTCGATCGTTGGATATCGTCGAAAAATAAGTGTTATCAAATGATTCCATGCGATTCTTTTCATTATAAAAGAAGTCAATAATCGATGGATTAATTGGTATATCATTCGGAACAAATGGTGCAATTGTTCCTTCATCAATCAATAATTTCGATCTTTGTGAAAGATTATGGTCATCCAAAAGAAAAAGAAAGGGTTTTAAATTTTTTAAATGAACGATTAGAGTACCCATTAGATCCAACAAGTCATTTATATCTAAGTTATTTTTCTTTAATAGTTGAGGATCAATACTTTTGAGCTTATTCAAGTGAGAATCCAAAATAGAAATGACAATATAGAACTTAGAATTTAAGTTCGATATGATATCGAAGTTCGAGTTTAATATCTTTACAGTATGTTGAAAAAACTGAAAATAATCTTTCCAACCAATTTTGTTTTGATTAGTATTAGTACATGATTCAATTAGATCGAACACTCTTTGAAAATAGTTTTTTTTATAAAAAAAATGTTTCAAATATTTCATAAAGTATTCGGTCTGATGGGACCATTTGTACACATTCAAATTCCGATTTATATTTTTATCCGTTCGAATAATAGAATGGTTCAACCATTCTCTCTGAATTTTTTTCCAACTTAATGAATGCCGATCAATTGTATCTTTCGTTACATTATTCAAATTTTCATTTTCTATCCAATTTGTTTGAATTTGATTCTTTAAATTGTGACTGAACCTATTTATAAAATAGAATCTATTGAATAAATTTTCTGAATACCTGGCAATTTTATACCGAATTGATTCATACCAACTCAAAGCTTCAGTTATATAATTGTTAAAGGGAGTTCCTATCTCTAAGCGATT
Source organism: Pinus albicaulis (assembly GCA_034641835.2). NCBI lineage: Eukaryota > Viridiplantae > Streptophyta > Pinopsida > Pinales > Pinaceae > Pinus > Pinus albicaulis. The sequence continues at coordinate 1,666,686,985 of CM076578.1, read as the reverse complement.
TTGGAATCGATTTGGCTCAATTGTTTGTCGATTATTTGATCTAAATAATCATCCGCTTTATCAATAATATTGAGTAGGACCCATAAAGATTGATTCTTCCATTTTTTTCTGTGGTTGAAGATCCGATCCGATCTCAACGATCCATTCTTGTTGAGTTCATATAATGGATTCATGTAATAATAAATATTACAATAAATTTGATCATGAACCTGACTAGGCTTAGTTATTGATAGAGTGAATTGATCTGTCATTTCCAGAACAATTTTTTTTGTTTTCGATCGAAAATTGTTGTGCAATATGTTAAGAATATTCCATCCGGGATCTGATGGAATAGCACAATTTGAGGAAGGATTTTCAATTTCAAAATATGTTTTGATCTTCCATAGATCAACTATCCTATTCATTAATGAATAGGATTTTGAATCCCTTAAATATTGGGAAAAAACATTTTGTTGTCCTTTCAATAACCTTTTGGATAAGTTGAAATCCTCAATGGGCTTTTTAGTAGCACTAGGACCACCCATACACGGTTCATCCATTGGCCATATGTAAAAAAAGGAATAACGAATTGATTTTGTAAAATTTTCAATGAATATTTTCCTTTCCAAAGGAAAGGAATTCTCTTCTGTATATCTTTGATCTTCTGTAAATAATTCTTTCGCCCAAGAAATTGGATAATATTCTGATAAACACTTTGAGGACAAATCCGATTCTATTTCTATTTTTGTTTGTTCTCTTTCAATAAATGAATCTTCACAAAGATCTTTTTCAGGTTCCCAATATTCATTTTCGGACTAATACCTCTATGACTTATGTTGTACCATTATTGTTATCGTGTCCCCGCATGCTACTCTGAAGCCTTTGTGGGGCTGTCCAAATCTATTGATCCCTACAGCCATTCCTCAGAGACCAAAAAGCTTTATGGTTCATGTTCTGACATGCGTAATTGCTCTTTTCGATTTTAGCCTATCTCACCTTAGTAGCATGTCGAGAACTTATTTCGATTAGCATTTGTTATGACTTAGAATATAGAGTCTATCTCAAATACCTCTATATTCCCTATCGAAGCCACGAGGGCAATCCTCCCCTATTTCAGACGCATCGGATCAGAACGCTGTGATCGCGGCGAGGCTCGAAATCCGCGAATGGAAGGACTTTCGTTCTCTCCCGCCTGGAGCATGGTGGGAATTATCTGGATGGATGGGGAAGCAAGCCCAACCAATTATCATAAATAATCGAATATATAAGGAAAGGGAGTCGTTACCTTCGATCCCTTCAAGCCTTCGATCCCCGGCAGACTTCTTTTTCAACTTTGAAAAGCATAACATCATTATGAACATAAAGTTCCAAGGTCAGGTGAGCCTGTATTCATCACCTTCCGTTGTCAGGTGATCCCTCCATTCTATAAATCCAATCCAAGATTGAAGGGAAATGGATCCAAGATTGAAGGTAAATGGACTCAAAGACATAGGAGTAATCCCGAAACCTCCATGAAGTCCATGCATGGCATTGCCACTACATTATATATGATTTAGTGGTTTCACTTTTTAAGTAAGTAAGTAAGGAAGTAAGTAAGTAAGAAAGGGAGCCACCCGGTAAGCGAGCGTCGGGGCGGGCGATTGCCTTGCTCCATAAGGAAGTAGCTTTGGGCAATCATTCTCTTCCTTGAATGAATTGAGGAGATTAAGGAAAATGGGATTCGTAGAAAGCGCAGGGATAAAGGGCATTTAGTCGAAGATAAACAGCGAATTATTCAATAAAATTAAACAAAGAATCTCGTATGTTAAGTGGCTCGACCAAGGGGAGAGGAAGGACTCGATAAGAATTTGATTGGCTCATTCAAACCGTCTTCGAGAGCACTCGAGGGCTTTTTAGGTAGGTGCTTTGAACCTAAACTCCTTGAAGAGGTCCGTAATAGTTGGTTTAAGCAGTGGGGAATAGTTGGTGTAAGAGGAAGAGTCGGTCCTATATGAGTTTTAGTTCACCTCAAGCCAGTCTAGGTGACGGCTGACATAATGGAACTGTACCTCTTGTTACCGCTACCTAATAAACTTGTACTACATTTATTAGTTCTACTCAAAACATAATTAGTTCAACTAAATCCCAACCTTGAGATAATAGCTCCTGTACTTCTGGGTGGTTGCATCAGAAAGACTTGCACTACATTGAGGAAATAACATTATACCGGCAGCTCCTAGACATTGAGTTTCAAGATTATAAGCCCAAGGACTAGCTCGGGATGATGAGCAGCCCATAGTTAGGAGGATGTCTACCTCTTGGGAACTTACACTCAGCCCTCCTTTGGGTTCTTCCTTAGGACCTTCTTACTTGGGAAACCCATGCCTCAGACCTAATACCTATGAACCAACCTTGACTACACCTTCCCTATGACACTCTATCTCAAATTATGGACCTAGAACTTAAGGGACGGAGTCACTCACTATTCATATGGTGAGGGTTTTCACCCTAATCTCCATTGCTTCACGCTAAATAATGCTTCTATCGCTAGCTGTTGGGTTGAGATGTTGTGACCCAACCTGAACCATCGCTCTCAATTATGGGGAGAGGTTAGTAAGGCCTAAAAACCATAAGGGATAGGATGCCACAGCATGGCTCGACTAACAGGAGAGGAAAGAAGCCAAACCAGCTTCTCCAAACATGGTGAATAAATCCCCCTCACTGTCTGCCTTGAGGGTCTGGCTGTACGGGAGGTGTCTCTTCTCTGTGGATGGGCGGACGGGCGGCAATAACCTTTATTTATGTTGGGATGTCTGTATGGTGGGCAATAAGCTCTCTGTTGGTCTGTTTCTTCCTAAGAAGGCAGGTGAAACTTCCCACTACTCTTCTAATCAGGCTAGGGAAGTAAGTTTTAGGAAGGGATAAGCACTCATAAGAAGGTGGGACTAATCTACACTCAGAAGCTAGGTAAGTAAGATTAAGGTACTTATTAAGTCAGGCAGTAAGTAAGTAAGATGATTCAGGCACTCATTCAGCTCCTAGTCCATTCAGGTGGATAAAATAAGGGTAAGTAAGTATAAGCTTTAACCGTCCTAATAAAACTAGGATAGGAAGGTAAGCAAGGTAGGGAAGGTAGTTTTTCGTAGTCTACCCGGACTTATTAAGCTAGGCTAGGCAGGTAAGAAAGGCTACTAATCCACTCAGCTGATCTAAGAAGGTAAGGTAGGAGAAGGTCCAGTAAGGGAAGGTAAGGAGCTTCGAACCAGATAGGTCAACCCCAGATCATTGCTGCTGCTACTTGATTAGAAGGATTGCTCTCGCTTGCCTTTTGTATTAGTGGGTGGGGTTGATCGCTATCGCTCATAGTTGATTGAAGGGTGGGTGGGGCTAGGATAGAGAAGGAAGGAACAACCTGTCGTAGGATCATACTACCCTTTGGATTCAATCGTGCTTTAACCAATCCATAGTACGGGAAGGCGAACCATTAATCGCTCACCCCCAAGCAATAGTATGGGGAAATTCAAGCAATTTCATAGTCTAGTTATAAGCCCTACCTCTTGACTGATGAAACGGAATCAGAACTATTCCAATGGACCTAGCATGCAAGGGCTCGCTTGCTTATATTCATGGAAGGCTGACTCGGTACCTTTCCCTGTTTCATGGTTAAGTATAATCCCTGGTTCGGTAGCAGTAAGTAGCGGTAACTGATAGGCTAGATGTACTACACCTATACTACTCATAGGTGCTCTAATCGGTTCAGCCTAGCCTTGCTACCAGTTCAATTCTAATGGCGGGAAGGCTCTGCCAGACCTCCATTAATTGAGTTAACCGCTCTAAGGAACTGCCTCATGAACTGCCATTTTCTGAGTTGACCGCCTCAGACCACCGAAGATAAGGAAGCAGTGACGATCCATATTACCGAAGGGCTTGACGATATCTGAGTTAACCACTCCCTAAGGGATTTAAGGATTTGATCTATTTCAAGTAGTTATCGGGGGAGAGCCTCCGAACCCCCCAAGAAGCGTATGGGTAGAACCTACCCGGTAAGGGGAGAACCAGCCTGTCTGGAGAGAAAGAACATACAGACTATGAAGGGAAGGAAGGCGAAGCCGCACCTCCATCCAACATATGTACTCTTGCCTTACCACTTTCCTTCGAGTGGAAAGATGGATGGACTGTCTTGACTAGTGGACCTTATTTACGGGTGACTAATACGGGATACGTTGGACCAAGACTAAAGTACTATCAATTTCATAATAGCCCCCAGCTAGCGAGGTTGGCCAGCCCAATAGTAGTATGAGGGATTCTTATCAGCCCAAGAACAATAAGTATGAGGTATATTACCTAATAGAAGGAAGCCGATTCGGGGAGCTTTACTTTGATCGAGCAATTGAATTACCTCCTTGCCCTCGGAAGCACAAGACCTCCAGACCTTTATTGAGGGGAACTTTTTGCAGAAGCTTAATTGGAATCTCCAGTGCGTAGAAAGAAATCAGTCAGACAAGCATACCTCGAGGTAGGGAAGAGTAGGTATTTCAAATCCTGGCCTCGTGGAACGAGCCTGTGAGGGGAACTTGTCTTGCAGGCTTCACCCTAACCACTGGCGAGTGGAGCCAATGGTGTGAAGCTTATGACTGACAGCTGTAGATGCCATGAGCTAGGCCTCACTGAACGAGCTCCCATAGGCTTTAATGAGCAAATCAGAGTCCTGGCCAGCCGGCCCGGCCACAAGTTACCCTAAAACGATTTAAGTGAAGGAAGAAAGTATGGATTGAATACTGGAGAATAAAAACGATCATTCATGAGCCAAAAGACTATATGCCCTTATTTCTTGCATAAAGCAACTCTATGGCTTCTGGATGGAATACTGGACTACTGAAAACTCTCATTCAATAGCATACTTGCCGTAAGGTGTCCCTTCTGCCTGATGCCGGATAAGAACTACTAGAATTCAGTTGTTATAGCTTGCTTGCCTTCATAAAGTGGTATTTGGTTTCTAATAAAGAATACTATGGAATAAGAACTCAAATTAAGGAGCGCACGGGTAACTTGATTACACTGGATTTATTACTTACCGGACTACTCCCATGAAATCTATTTTGGTATACCCTCCTTTATTCGGGCAGTCGCCAGACAAGCTTTCCCTCCCCTTGCCTAGAGTAGAGATTAGCTTTGGTACTTTATAATAACTCTGAATCTTTAATGAGATCCTTAAGGTATGTTTTGATTCCTTCCCTAGCGAAGCTTCCCTTCTTTCTTGCCTTCGCTATCGGACTCTACCGGACTACTCTGAAGCTTATTTCTTTCTGTCTTTCTATTATTTATCCCGTATTCAAAATACCCTGGCTTCGGCTAGTGAATAAAGAAACAAATAATAGTCTGTAACAAGTTCCCCTTGCATTCCTTGCTTGAATTCATACTCGTTTTCTGGTTCTCATTCTTGCTTGAATTCATACTTGTTTTATTTTGATACTTATGGATGGCTGTCATTCGATTACTTATAAAACGATAGATCCGGTTCTCATTCTTTCTTGCTCTTTCTTTCTGCTGAGGGCGAGCCACTAAATGAATAGATGGTGAATGCCCCACGGACTGGTACACCTGTAGCCGAAGATAGAACACAAGGTGGGTGCTGGGGGGTCTGTATGCAGGCTGTCCCTGACTAACGACTTCAATGTGATCTGACCAGTGAATAATTGAGGATGGGATGGAATTAGTTATCTGAACCAGGAATAGACTACAGGGTTGACGCATGGGGTGCTAGCCGCTTTTACGAGAGAGAAAGCTTTGGTAAACCTCTGACCTGCAGCCCTTTCTTTTTATATTGATTGTCCCCCATTTCTTCGGGGTAGGTGGGCTACTCAATAATAGAGACTTATTCCCTTCATCATTATATAGAAGATAGAATACGTATTAGAAGATAATAGTCTTATGAAGCGGAATGGAAAAGTGTGAGCCTACCGCTCTTCATCCGAGGCACATTGAAAGTCGGGAGCTGTCAGACCATCCAACATGAGGAAGCCCTCGGGCTTCCACACTATACAGTCCGTATCACATATGCCTTGGCAACCGTACAATCTACAACTAGCCATTTTTCACCCAACTGTCCATTCCCAGTTTACTAACCCATCCCGATTCGATTTGAAAGTTGTCTATTTTCGTGCTTCTCCGTCTCAGTTGTTGCGTTTCCTGTTCCCACCACGCATTCATTTACTAGCTCCGCTCCAACCACACTTGTTACTTTCTCAGGTATTGCATCCGACACACTATAGCAGTCAGCGGCCGGATCTCGATTCGGAGTCCTTAGCCTGCTTGAACCAGATATTAGAGCAGTATACAATGAACTCAGTTTGGAGGGTTATTGGCCTTATCACGCTATCGACTGAATAGACTCGCATTTATTATGCCCTCGCCGGTGCCGTTCCACCTCTTCCATGAGTGGTGTATGATTCGCTTATTCTAGCAGGCTTATTAATCTAGGGTGGAGGTTGTTGAGCCTCCCAGTGTGCGTGTGATGTGCGCACCAGCGTGTTCCCTCACCCCAGTGCCCTCCCAGTCGTTATAATTGGTGTGACCTCGTCCCCCGGTACCTACATCCCATTCATTAGTTCCTGTTAAAGTGTCCGCCCTACAGAAAAGGCGTTTTTATGTCTGGCCCGAGGGTGAGCCTGCCGAACTCTAGACTAAATGAGAGGTATCACGTTCCCAACGATCCATGACCGGGGGTGAATCTACTGGTGATCCTCGATCCGGTGTTTCTAGAATGATTACTTTTCCTGGAACTATGGGCCCACCCAAAGTTATAGTTCGGGTGGGAGGATATAGTGCAATTATATGGTAGTTGTGGGAGTGTTTTGATTACTTTCCCCTTATTTGTTATGATCGCTACTTGCCCACATGAATGAATGAGGATCGCTACCCCCACAGGAATGATCGTTGATGAAGGTAACACGCCGGGAAGGATGGAATAAGGTGCCGCATCAAAAATGATACGAGTCAATATGTTAAAGCAATACTTATCCACTTAAGAGGCCCCCCACCCAATAAGTAACTCAAGGTGAGGGATTGATCGCTCAAGGATGTTTCATTATCATTCTTTATATATGTAATTACGCTCTTTATTCATGTTCAATAAGTATTAGTTAATCCCGCTAATGCTAAGTGCTTAATCACTGATGGTTGGAATACGTATCATTAGACCAGGATGATTACTGCTTGTGTGAGGATAACATTTGATGCACGGCTTCCATTATTACATATGTCATCAGATTTCATTGATTATTACTTATGAGATTATGTGAGTCAATGCTTAGGGCTAATCAATGCACTGGCATGCTTGTTACTATGAAACATGTTCAGCCACAACAGCGGGTAAACATGGGAAAAGTAAGTGATAAATCAACAAATTTGAGAGGGGAAAATGAATGGAAATGGATTTGTTTGAATTAGAAATAGTTTGAATAGCTAATGTAATCATGGTTTGTGGAACATCTTTATTAGCTTCATAAATTTGACAGTGGATCCTTGTAGCCTTTGACCCAATAACAAAGGGAATAGAAATCATGGAACAAATAAGAAATAAGGAGATCTGAGTGGTAAAGAGACGTGGTGCCATATCTTTTTTTACTACGAATTATCCACCTTGCTAGATGTGGTGTTGCTTCCTAGAAAAGAAAATCCATTGAGGCTAAATAGGCAGAGAAGCAAATGGTACAGGCAAGGAAAGAGACTCCGTTGAACAAAGGGAGTTCTCCTTATCTGGGCTCTTATCTGACGTTTGTTTATACAGACTTTGATGTTTCATAACTTCACTTATGGTGCTTCTTGTTCAACTTAAATCACTGATAGATACTATTGACCCATTCCAGAAATAAGGCAGTTTCTCAAGATAGAGACCCCTCAGCGTAGCAAAGTAAGCATCCGGCAACTCCAGGTTCTTTCATTGGAGATTTAGGTAAAGCCGGGTGGGTGAAGGCAGAGCCGATTGACCAAGTTGAAGTAGTCACATCCCTCCCAGGTCGCTAGTACCAGCAATTCCAGATCATGATACAGAGCTTCTAGATGCATGTATCTATGTTACCTCCACTGACTCTATATCCGTTTCTGGGTTTTTTGCTTCTCGATCTATCTCAATCTGTAGATTCTGCTACTGGAGCCTAGAATTGGATCTGGAACTATACATAAGGCCCACGCACATTTCATTCGATCATTAAAGCATGCCGCTTATCACTCCATCCCGGCATCTTACATCTTGCTATTAAAATATCTGTATGTATGCATTAGGTACCCAATTTCACTTCTTCGTGATCCTAACATAATTATTTCCCGATAAATGCTAAGGCACAGGCAGTGGTTTAAGCCACGTTTAAGCAGCACTATTCTCACGAAAGACCAGTGTAAAGCCCATTTCATGGTATAGGGACCATATAATAACCTATTGCAGAAGCAACAAAGCAAGCATAGGCCGTTACTATAGATCCATAACCAGTTGGTCCAGTTCCATATCCTCCAGCACCAGCTTCAGTAGCACAAATTGAATAAGCATCAGTAGCAGTTCCATTTCGAGAGCTAGAAGCAGTCGATCCATCAGAAGTAGCAAAGCCAACAGCATAGACATAAGTAGCTTCTTTATTTCCTAGCATCCCTACCTGTTCGTTCCATCATCTCCTTAGCTAGCAGAAGTTCCCCAGGTGGTGAAGATCCAGATAGAGACCCAGTAAGATAGTCCCCGTTCCAGAGCAAGTAACAGTCATAGCTTCGGCGAGGTGCCTATAGGTGAGGTTCGTTCACTTCGTTTACTAACCCCTTTGCCATTGGTCTCAAAATTGAAATGCATAATTACATATATAATAGCAGAGGAACCAGCAAACATTCAACCTTCCTTCTTCATCACCAGCCATGCCAAGTCCAACAGAAGCCAGAAGCCAGATGCCTTTCAGCCAACCTTCAGCCAACCTTCAGCCATAAGCCTAGCACATACTTGAACCTTCAGCCTTGAACACCAAGCCAGAAGCCTTGAACCAGAAGCCTGGCCTTTAGTCCTTCACCTTTAGACAACTCCACTTATGCCTAAACAAGTGAACAGATGCTTAAACGGGATATACCCATGTATTCGTATTTGGATATGGATATTGATAGGCCAAGTAGCGACCATAGCATAGAACGAGGCCATAGCAGTCCTCTCATTAAACAGGTGATCCACAGACAGCTTATAAGGACAATTTGGTAACTACACTACTAGGAATGCACATCGCTAAAGGCACGATCTGTACATACACCCCATTTCGAAAGCCATCCCACTAACCAGTATATTATACATCTAACATGCTCGGCCTATGAATCGCTATAGTCTACCTTATAATACTTATGATTACACCACCAAGCCTAAGCTTTATAAGGACGCCTGTGACCGGGAACTAGGCTTCACAACTAGATTTGTTTTTCTTTGCGGCAGGATAGCCATATCTGTGTATAGATCTGTTCTTACGGTTGGTTTGATCAAATCCATATGTTTGTGTACCTCTAGTTGGGCCCTTAGCTCCCTCTGTGGCATCTCTCTCTGTCCATGATTAACCTAGCCCTCTTTGTAAGGTGTTGTCATGCACCTGCCTTGCATTACTGCACCCGGCACTTTGCTTGACTTGGGCACCTAATAACTCCCCTTCAAACCCCTATAAGCAGGACACCGGAGCACCCGGAGGAGGGGAAAATCCAGGAAGCTAGATCTTGAGAGGGGAGCTGGAGCCGCTGCACCGGAGCTCAGGATGTCAGAGAGAGAAAATCAGGGCAGTCCCCGTAAAAGTGGGATTTTCATGTATGGGACAGAGCTTAGAGATTGTTGGGCTGAGATGAGATGGAGATTAACATTGGATTATAAAGGAAAGAGAGTGAAGGGGACCGGGAAGGGAAATGTGCATTTGTTTCGATCGATTTCCTCTCTCTAGTCACGGACTCTAGATCATGTGATAGCCTCTCGCATCTAGCAAGTAGTCCTATAGCCATGTCTCATAGATGATGTAACTCCTACTAGAACCTCACATACTTCTAATCACTCAGTCTAGCCACAGGAGGATATCTAGCTGCAGCTGTAGATGTACTAGGGCCCTCACCTGACTGAGCCTATCTAAAGATAGCATCATATAAATCCTTCTGTATACCCATCTGTATTTACAAACTATCTCTCAATATGCATCAAGCATGAGGAGTATCTGGATCTATATCTCTGTACTAAGAATCAGCTCATAGGATTCATTTATATGCATCACCTCTAGCCAGCCTACCCTCCCTGATAAAAGCTAAAACTATTTAAATCAAAATATAAAGGTTCAAGCTCCTTGCAGCCTCAACCTCGCTGATCTTTAATCCAATATCAATCTCCTCCCTGATAGGTCCCTCTACACCCTCTTCCTATGCACCCGTGGACTCTCGTGTCACTCCCTCACCTCCAACCTCAATAGGTCTAGCTCTACTAGTCTATCATACACCAGATCTCTATGCCCCTACTGTGCGTTGTCTAGCAACTACCTCACGTATCCTGGCTAATCATGCCTCATACTCATAGTCAGCCATAACCTGTATCCAAACTCTATCTACACACTGCCTCAACCATATCAATTGCCTCTCTACCCACTGCCTTTATATTCTGTCTAACCTATCAATGCTATGGGTTAACTCAAGTGCTTTAGGACTGACTAAGTGCAGTAGGTTTCAATATAACCACCTAGTTGTAGGGAAAAACTCAATGTGGGTTGCCACTAAAAGCTTCTCTAAGCCTGTCTTTCTAACCAACTGAATGCTTTATTTTTCTCCCATAGCCTCTCCTCTTTTTAGGGTCTAACTAAATGGCTATAGGACTGCCTCTATGCAGTAGGTTTATGCTGTAGGTCTTTATTTCTAACCAACTGAATGAATGTTGTAGGACTGCCTTTCTTTCTGTAGGTTGAACTAAATGGCTATAGAACTGACTAAGTGCTTTAGGTCTGACTAAGTGCTTTAGGTTTCTCCCATAGCCTTTATCCCACTGCCTTTCTTTCTATGCTTTAGGTCTTATCTTATGCTGTAGGTCTTAGCCTTAAGACTGGTAAATGAACTAGTTAAAATCACTTCCACCCTCTCAGCTCTCTTGATCTGCCCTGGATGGCTTTCAATGGCTTATCAGGGTGTCAACGCTCACTATTCATATAGTGAGGGCATTTGCGTGTGTTCTATGCTAACGTCATCCCCCTGAATGATAGATTGCTTTTTTTTTGGGGTGTTTATCAAGCTTTTTGATCTATAGACTATGGGTTTTTGGCTTATTCCCGAAGATATGGAAGGCATAACGTACTGAAAGGAAGAACGAAAATACCCCAAAGAAGCATACATATATAGCAATCCCACACCGTATGACCGAGGTTGTCCCTAGCCCTTCGCTACATTAATCCACATCCATACAACATGCCCGGTAAGACAAACATTGTATGAATGCAAAATTATGCTTATTCTACGATGCAACTAGCGATGCAACTAGATCAAGTTTTAACGTGATTTCGGTAGGTGGTAATTCCCATGATCTATCTAGGTAATTCCCATGATGTTACCATGATCAGGTACCATGATGTAAAGATGCCGATGAAAGCACCTTAGCACCTTTTACTTCACAGGCGAAGGAAAAATGAATGCTCACCCATAAATAGCAACACACCACGCTATGAGGTTGGATCCTTACAAATTCTATAAAGGTAGGAGCAAAATACGGGGTTGAAGTTTGATAAGTGGTAAATTTTAGAGTTCAAGGGTGGAAGCGAGGTTACGAGCTTGCTCTACTTTTAAGGGGTAGGGGCCCCAAGAAAGTAGAGTACGGTCAATCTATTGGTTATCAATTCTACACCTTACTGGTATTTGGACTAGTTCAAAGGTAGTAAGGAAGGTAGGTCCTTAGCTCCGTAGGATACAGTTGCTTAGAGAAGGAAGGAAGCTAGCTCACTTTCAAACCATACTTAAGTGGTAGAAGAGAAGGAGTTATAAACCACATACCATAAAGGAAGGTAAGGATATGGAGCTAGGTAAGGTGAAAACCTAACCTTAAGTGGCCATATAAGTAGTTACCGCTGCTTAGAGAAGGAAGGGAAAGATGTTAAAAATATGATATATTCAACCGGTTATACAATTACTCCTTTTCTCTCGCATATGCAGCAGATCTTTGGACTTCGCCTTGCCTTTGGAATATGGAGACGAGAGTCATACTGGTGAAGTGGTCGACCAAAGCTCCATCCCACTCCCTCCAAAACGGCCCTGGCATACCAATATTCATTTTGAAGAAATCAGGCCTCTTTTATGACTCTTTTATGACTCTTAGGGTAGGCGAGAGCGGTAAGTTACATTCCCTTCAAAGAGCGGGGAGAGCCCATCTCTATGGAGAACCCGTCCCTATGGGAGCCGCTATGGGAGCCGGGGGCCTATAGTAGTGGTAGAACCCACCCCTATAGTTGCAGTTGCAGGGCCAACCACTGCTATGGTTGCAGGACCCATCCCTACGACAGGATCTACTAAATCAATTGTTCAGTCCACTTCTACCCTTGCTTATGTTATTGGCTTAGATGCTTGCTCAGATGCCTGTTTTGATGTTGCCTCTTCCCCTGCGTAGAGGGGATCTGCTACTAGATATATTGCCCTCGCTATAGGTGCTACTGCCCCTGCTTATTATGGTTCTGGTTCTCGATCTTTAGCTGCCACCTTTGCTTCCTTCTGGTCTTTGCTACTTTCTTGGGTACTGGTGGATATGTATATATATATGTCTCTATCTGGATGAGATGCTACCTTAGCCGGTGCTTAGCTGGTTGTGTTAGTGCTAGTGGTTATAAAACTGCTGGCTTTTATGCTTTCTCCTTTGCCCATATTACCAACGTTGTGGGGTCTACTGCATATGGATCCTATATGGCCTCTGCCCCGCCCTGCCATTATCGATCCGGTTGATCCCCCTTGAAATGGTTCAGTCGAATAAGCAGATCCATACCCAGAGAAATACCCAGACCCCTAGACAGATTTCATTGTTGCATAAAGACAAAATCAGACGGAAATTGAAAAGAAAAAACTGTATGACTAACCAGGTGTATTTCAAAATTCGCAGCCCTAAGCGATATGTATGTTAGTGGAGAATAATTCTAGTTGCAGCATGGAATCGGAACTGTTTGTTAGTTAAATGTGAGAAAAGGTATGCTTTTTTAAGTACTTATTCCCTGATGGCAAGATGGCGTAAGACGACAAGATAGCGTTGGCAAACCACCGCAACATATATAATAGAAATCGAAAGAAATCGATAGATATCTCTAATATGGCGATGGCGCAAACCATTGAAACATATATAATGGAAATCGAAAGAAATCAATAGATATATATCAGATTGCAAATTGAAAACCACTGAATCATATATAATAGAATATTGATCGAATTGGCTTTGAGGGGAAGAAATATGGGTAAGTAAGTCGCTCGCTACCTTACCTTCTAACTGATTCTGGTATTTTCTGGTCATTTCATGACGATCGGTAATGTTCATGACCTTGATCGATCGCATCGTTAACACGGAGCAGGGGGCCCCACTCCAAGCCAAGTTAGATCCACATCGGATCACCAATCGGTCAAATAGTGGGTGAGCTGCTGTCAAAATAGTAGTAGTAGTTAGTAGTGGTTGACAGGATCGATGCGGCTTCTTTAAATATATATATAGGGGTCTGGGGTATTTCATTTATCACACTCTTTCTCGCTCGATGCAATATTACATCTATAATAAAATTGCTTCGCGTTTCGATTACATAAGAGGCCGCAGAGATATAGATCTATATTCATTTCCTGCGCCCCCTCCCTCCATTTTCCTTCCCCTATATTTGAGACGCGAAAAGACGACGATCTCGCTCACGGAAAAGGAGCAGGAGGAGTCAGTATCCTTCCGAAATCGATCGAAAGATTATGAAATACACAACGAGAGAAAGTTTCCTACGGGGAAAAGCACCTAGACAATTCACTTTTGGTACAGAGAAGTCCGCTGGGAGAAATCCATCGGGGCGTACTACGGTTCTTCACCGAGGGGGTGGATCGAAGCGATTGCAGCGAAGAATTGATTCGAAACGAAGCACTTCACCTATGGGCATTGTGGAAAGGATCGAATATGACCCAAATCATTCCTCTCGGATTGCTTTAGTACGATGGATCTCCGGGGTGCTGCTACGCCGCCAGAGTAGGACTTGCTGCAACACTCCGCGTGATATCCTCGAACCTACTATGGCCACCATCGGCGGCCTATTTGCGTTCTCCTCCCTACCCGTGGAGATAAATTACATTTTCTTACCCGCCCTATCCTCTCCAGAGGCCCAGAGAGAGGCTGCAACTTCCCCTTCCTTACGCTCTTTGGGTTTACCAAGGATAGCGGTAGTTGGGGCGAAGCCCGCTTTCTTCGCTCTGAGAATGAGAGAAGAACTCTTTCAGAAAACAAAGTTCTCTCTTTGCAAGGTCCGAAGGTGGGGAGCGCATAGCGTTCGGAGGGCGCATAGGATAAAACGTAAAGCAGCGCTTTCCCGGCAGAGTGATTGGTGGCAAGAAACTTTAAGGCTTGTTGAAGCTGCTGAGCATAACGAAGCAAGGCTGAAGGCGGATCAAGGGCCGAAATCGTGCAAAGTTGATCATGCACCTGTCGTGTGACCCGTTGGTCTTAAGCAATGTATTTTGCGAAGCGACCCCCGAGTAATTGAACTTCGATCGGATGCGGGTATCCAATCCTGCCGCTGGGATGCCCAGCTGATTCCTGGGCCTTGACAAAAGAATGGCCGGCCACCCTTGCCTTGACGTTACAGGAGAAAAAGGCCCGGGGCGTAGCAGGATGAACCAATGTGTGTGAATGAGTGTAAGCTTCGTTGCCCGAACGTGATTGGTGCTGACCACACTAGACTCGGGGACCTGCTGGTAGCAAGAGAGGCCAGGCGGTGACGATTGAGAGGTTGTCACTGAGCATTCCTAGCCACATGGGAAGAGAGGTCAAATGGCAAGGCCATACGCTCATGGGGCTCCTCACGGAGTATAGCTCACATCCAAACATCTGATTGGGGAACGGGGCAACGCCCATGAAGCTGAAAGTAAAGGCCTGCCAGGCCGTATGCCCATGGGTGAAGGATTCTTCGAAAAAGACGCTGGCTGACTCGGAGACCTAGGACCTTAGCTTAGAAACGAGAAGAGATGAGCAGAATTACCATTCTAGATTCTTCCCCGAATGGGGAGGTAAAGGTTTCAGAATCATAGGTCCTGTCCTATTTTGCTACTTACGGAGGAGGCTTATAAACCGCCCCATTAAGGTCATATATTGAAGCAAAAAGGCCCTACAAGAAGCTTGGTCAGTCCTGAATGGTATAAATTACAATTAGAGAATCCTTCTCTCACTCAGCAGATGACCTTTTCATCTAACTTCAGAATCAATTGGCATACCCTCAAAATTTCCAGAAAGGACGTCCCAATTGTACTTGGAACCAAAGTTGATAGCAAAAGGGTTCTTGTATATTCAGAAGAATGGGTTTGGGTAAGTACAAAGCCTAAGAATGTCATAGACTTCGGTGGTCAAGATAGCACTATTCTCAAAATTGAAAATAAGATTCTTAAGGAGCAGTTAGACGAGAAAGAGAAAGAATCAGCTAAGAAGGATGCTCAATTGGATGTTCTGGCTCACCAGATTGCTGGTCTGTCTGACCAGAATGAGAAGATTCAGAAATCTTATGCTAGTATGCTTGAAGAGAATGCTAGTATGCGTGAAGAGAATGTTAGTATGCATGAAGAGATTCAAGGTTATCTTGATAGGTTGATGGGTTTTGATTCACATAATTTTCGTCTGTGTGAAGAGAATGCTAGGCTAAAGGAGCAGCTTGCAGACCTTGCTAAGAAATTAGACAAGATAGATAAAGTGCTAGATGATAATGCTAAGAGCATGGAGACTTATAAGAAGTTTTATTCTGGTCTTATGGAAGCTTATAATAAGCTTATTGAAAAGAATCAGAAGCTGAATAAGCTTCTTCAGGATAAGGATGCTAAACTTGATGATCTGCGTGAAGAGAATGCTATTAATGCTAAGAGGATTGATCTTCTATCTAAGATGATGGATGATCAGGCTAAGATAATGGATGATCAGGCTAAGGCTACGATTGCTTTTAATTCTCGTATTTATGAAGAGATTCAGAAGCTGAATAAGCTTCTTCAGGATAAGGATGCTAAACTTGATGATCTGCGTGAGATGAATGCTAGTCTTATTAAAGAGAATTGGATCGACTTATCGAGTTCCCACTGAGATAAGATCAACCCAAGGAAAAGTACTTGCCATTCGTTGGTTATTAGGGGCATCTCGAAAACGTCTGGGTCGAAATATGAAATTCAAATTGAGTCACGAATTAATGGATGCTGCTAGAGGGAATGGCAATGCTATACGCAAAAAGGAAGAGACTCATAGAATGGCAGAAGCCAATAGAGCTTTTGCACATTTCGTTAACTCATAAACAGGATCGAGATCTACCTATCTATATAGTGGATTTACATATTCTGATAAATTCGAAATTGATTCCCATTCAGATCGGGCAATATTTTTATTGGAACAAAAGAGAAAAAAGAAGAAGGAAAGAACTTAAATAATAGATAGATCTAAGTCCTCTTTGGGAGGCTTCCTTAAGGAAAAAGGAGATAGATTATGGAGGAATATTCGATCCTATTCATGAGGATTATGTAAATCTCCTAAAATTGGAAGTTAGAAATTGTTTCTACTCTTTCGGAGATTGAAATAAATTACTAATTTATGATCTAATATGTACAAAGTGAAAACTTCATTTTCAATTATACCCTGAGATTGTTTGAAATAGTTTCATTTGCTTTTAATCCATTCTGGTTTATGGTCTTTCTTGGCTATATGGTCTCTCTAGGGGAAAGATTGAGCTGAGCTTCAAGAAATAGTAAAAGATCTTATAGATACAAAAATGTATCACTCTCCAGGAATTTGGATTGCACTTATATCCATAACTGTAGGAATTGGATCCGAACTTTTTCCAGTCTCTTTTAATCAATGGACCCCTTATGAAGAAGTGCAATTCATTTTACAAATTATTACCTCTCTAATAAAATAGAGTGAATAGATATCCATCTTTCTTTTTTAGAAATGTTTCTATCTCTAAAAACTCTATGGACATGTGGAAAAGAGAAAGAAAAGGACCGTTACCCCTACCTCCACTCGGACCAATACATCACTTTTACCGAAAAAAAAAATTTAATTTTTTTTTTTTTCGGTAAAATCACAATTAGGGTAAAGCAAGGTCGGAAACAACTAATATCTTTGAATGAACAAAGATATTTTAGGGATTGGTAATACTTTCTATTGATTCAATAGATTTGGTCTTATACATACGCGAGGAAGGTAATAAAAAAAGGAATCAATTTATTATTTTCTTCCTTCTTTATCACTTAGGAACCGCGCGAGGTTCGAGTCCCATGCACGGTTCTTAATGAGAGAAAGGAGTGAGGGGTCCTATTTTTGACAACTCTATCATTTCAGTCGTTGCTTTTCTTTCGTTCCAAAATAGCTGCTCCAACTGCTAAACGCATAGCAATGGATATATATGCACATATAGAACGGATAGGATCCTTGACATATTGTTATTTTGTACCATATTCAATTTTTTAGGTTTCTATTGAATTGAAAAAGAAAGGATGTTCAGTCGTCTTCTTTATGTATATGAAATCTCCTTCAGATAATGAAAATCAAAATAAAATTGGATGATATATGATGAACCTATATGACCAATCTATATCAATACTTGAATACGCTATCTATAACATATATTCTATATTCATAGATTAGAATATTTTGCATATATATATATATATATATATATATATATGCATGGAATAGAATTCACTTTTGGGATGCCTTGATGGTGAAATGGTAGACACGCGAGACTCAAAATCTCGTGCTTAAGAGCGTGGAGGTTCGAGTCCTCTTTAAGGCATAATATTGCTCATGCTTATTGAATGAGCAATTCAATGGCAAATCTAATACGAGAGTCTCTCAATATATTGGGATATATTCTCTTTTTATACGAGGTATTCCGACGATTACCTACAAGTTAACGCTGTTGGAATAGGACAATGGATCACAGGTAGGATCAGATCTTCTCTACCTAATGAGGAGTCCATTCCGAATCCACCCTCGTATTATAAGGTATATTTCATTAAGGCCACAGATTGAGAAGATCAATACATAGATTGACCATATACCACCTCTCTCAAGATCTTGCAAGATCCGCGAATTACGACCGAACCTCAACAACTATATCCATGTCGGATCCTGTGACTCTATCCTTTCCTCTCTTCCGAATAGTGTGGGAAAAAAGAATGCTAGAACCAAAATAGAGGAAATAAGGAGTAAGCATAGTCTAGTAGAGAATATCTCTCTCATTAAGTCCAAGAAAATTGGCTTGTCTTTACTATGCTTACTCTTACATGGTCGAAATCTCGGAGTGAGGAACCTATCTTCAAATTAAAGATCTATCAAGTCTTTTTTTTTTCCTCCAACATACTTACTATATTTGTACAATACCAAGAAAGGATTCATTATAGGATCTTAAATTGGAGCATATATAGAACAGAACCTCTCATTGATTCCCACGACCCTACTGCCCGGTCAATTTTCTTTTACTTCATTCCAGATTCTCCCAGCTGATATCAAATCTTAATCCTGTTGTATAAATTGAGTGTTCAATTTCATTCGGAAAAAGACATTCCTTCTCCAACAATTTATTTGTAATTTGATCCAATAACACTCTGTTAGATAGGAACAGATTTGATAAATATTGATAAATCTCGAATAGAGTATTATAAAGAAAAGATTCATTAGATAATAAACTATTGGTTCTGAGCCATCTTTTTTGGCGATGAATTAACGATTGGAAGTGGTCAACCCTTTCTCTCGAATTTTCGATCAACCAACATTTATATAAATATGGAGAAGAATATGGCTGTATACGTTCCAAGTGGATACCAATTTCTTGAATGTGTTTGAAATGCTCGATATGTCTATGTCTAAGAGACAATGGTTTCCACGAATTCATGATCAAAACTGAATTGATCCCGTACTTTGAATCATATCTATGAAATGCACTTTGAAAACTTTGTTTAGGGAAAAAAATTAGGTTTTGCTAGAAATCTCCTTGAACCATAAGTAATATAAAGCCTTTTCAGTAGTTCTTCGTCTGTGAAAAATTCTCGGCGTGAAAACACAGGGCGCTGCTCTTGAAATAGGAAGGGATCCCCAATAAATCGTTTTCCTCGACAGAACGTGGGTTTCTCTGAGGATTTATATTGTCTCGGATATTGTCTAGCAAATTTCGATCTTTCTATCTGCGCTTTTTTCTTCGATCCGAACCGATACGAAGATCCCAATGAATTGGGTGTTTTTGTATGATCGAATCGATTACTGCGAAGAAAACTAAGACGCCAGGTCCTAGGAGTCCAAACTACGTTCTTTATTAATTCTTCATCCATATCCATATCCCTATACATTTTTTTGTGGCGAGAGTAAACTTCAATTCATATTCTTTCAGAAATCGTATCATATGATTATTTCTCATTTTGGGTTGAGGAAAAAATGTGATTTGATTCTTATCGAACTTACTCTGATCCTTATCGGGCTTACCCCGACATATTCCTAACCTAGAAAATGGAAACTCCACCAGAATACTTTCTAAAAGACTAGAAGCTAGATCAAGATCATGCTCAGCGAATTTATCGAGAGGAATCCAATTCTCTCTATTTCGTTTCGATATAGACCAAGAATCTCAAGCCGCTGATCCGGCCAAGCAACCCAAAATATGGGGAAGTATGGTCAATTCCTTCATAGTTGTTTCGGCAATCGAAGGTTCTAAATACCATTCGGACAAAAAACAAAACCTTTTCTTCCATAATTCCTTTTTGGTAGATAGAGGATTCATGGGAGAATTCCTTCTAAGCGTATTTTGTATAACAGCCTTTCCTACTTTGTAGATAAGTCTTTCGTCATTTTGACCGGATCCAACCTGATTATCCATAGATCGAAGATGACAAATTTGACTATAAATAGCGTATCGAATTGTATTAGTGTCTATAACTGATTTCTTTCGGGTAATACTAGTTATTAAGGCTTCATTGGCCAGTGCTGCTAGATCTCGTGCATCAGAATCTATGGTTATAGATCCAAATTCATCGTGACAGGATACCTCTTTTTCCGAGTATAATCCCTTGCTACATAAAAGAATAGGAAATTCCCTTTGTCGCTGTGGGATAACAAGCATTCGAATATTGATCGAGCTATCTAATCGATTTGGAGCTATTAGAGCTGGATCCACTCTTTGGGGGATATGAGTCGAAGCAATAAAAAGAATATTTCTACTAGAATCTTTCTCACCACCCCTAGAAATATAGTTCAATAATAAACCAAGGAAAGAGTCAGTGAAGCCTAAACCAAATAAATGGGTAATTGTGTCATTGACATTCAGTTCATGAATGTTTGGAATCCATATTATACAAGGAGACATTCTTTTCTCCAATTCGAAGGTAATATGGAAATGGTCTATTGTGTCTCTCCAAAAAGTATTAAACTCTGTAGGAATACGTCCAGGATCAGGGTAATATAAAAACTTACCATACAAGAGCTTCTTCAGAGATATTCTTATTAAAGGAACATATGAGTCTGCTGCTAGACTTTTGATCAAATAGGATCGGCCAGTTCCCATAGGACCTATAAGTAAAATCCCTTTGGAAAATAATGATCCTGAGTGGAATGAGAAAGGCATTTTGGGGTTGGGTTGACACAATATTTGTGAAGAGGTGATCTTCTGATAAAAAGCAAGGAATATCCGATTTTCTGCTAAACAAAATGAATTTAACTCGTAATTCATTAGACCTTTTTGATAAGTGTGGGCCAAATATCGTAAGTGAATAAGCCCCGGTTGTCCAGTGATTTGATCTCCAAATTCCTTCTTGAGGAAAATATGACTTACAGTCATATTTGATTCAAATTGAGAAAGGTTTTTGAGATAGACTCTATATTCTATCCATATAGTATAGATCAATATCTATCCCGTTGGGATAGATATTGAAACTCCATCCCAGATATTGGTTGACATTGATACATGGATCATATTATACTGTAAAATAACAAGCCTTATGCTTGGGAGCCTCTGATGATTTTATAAACGAAGTTCTGACCATGACCGCAATTATAGAAAGACGCGAAAGCGCAAATTACTGGAGTCGCTTCTGCGACTGGATCACTAGCACTGAAAACCGTCTTTACATTGGATGGTTCGGTGTCTTGATGATCCCTACCCTATTGACCGCAACCTTTGTATTCATTATTGCTTTCATCGCAGCTCCTCCGGTAGATATTGATGGTATTCGTGAACCTGTTTCCGGTTCTCTTCTTTATGGAAACAATATTATCTCCGATGCTATTATTCCTACCTCTGCAGCTATCGGATTGCACTTCTATCCAATCTGGGAAGCAGCTTCCGTCGATGAATGGCTATACAACGGGGGTCCTTACGGGCTAATCGTTCTACACTTCCTACTTGGTGTAGCTTGCTATATGGGTCGTGAGTGGGAGCTTAGCTTCCGTCTAGGTATGCGTCCTTGGATTGCTGTTGCATACTCAGCTCCTGTTGCAGCTGCTACTGCCGTTTTCTTGATCTACCCTATTGGTCAAGGGAGCTTCTCTGACGGTATGCCTCTAGGAATCTCTGGTACTTTCAATTTCATGATTGTATTCCAGGCTGAGCACAATATCCTTATGCATCCATTCCACATGTTGGGTGTAGCTGGCGTATTCGGCGGCTCTCTATTCAGTGCTATGCATGGTTCGTTGGTAACTTCCAGTTTGATCAGGGAAACTACTGGGAATCAGTCCGCAAATGCAGGTTACAAATTTGGTCAGGAGGAAGAAACCTACAATATTGTGGCTGCTCACGGTTATTTCGGCCGATTGATCTTCCAATATGCTAGTTTCAACAACTCCTGTTCTTTACATTTCTTCTTAGTTGCTTGGCCCGTAGCAGGTATCTAGTTTACCGCTATAGGCATAAGCACTATGGCTTTCAACCTAAATGGATTCAATTTCAACCAATCTGTAGTTGACAGTCAAGGCCGTGTAATTAACACTTGGGCTGATATCATTAATCGTGCTAACCTAGGTATGGAAGTTATGCACGAACGTAATGCTCACAAATTTCCTCTGGATCTAGCCGCTGTTGAATTTATTTCAATAGGCGGATAATAATCTGATGGATTGTTATCGTGTATTTCTTAATTGAAGCATACCAAGCCTTTCAGTAAAATGAAAGGCTTGGTATGCTTCAATTGTTTGTTGTTATTCTTCATACTTCTTCCCCATTCCATCAATAATGGATATGTGCAGTTCCCCTGCATCCAGTAGGAATTGAACCCGCGAGTTCACCAATTATGAGTTGGGCGCTTTAACCATTCGGCCATGGATGTTGGATAAAGATCATCAACATACTCATTCTATAATATGAGTATAGACTCAAATCTAAAATGGGTTAGTTTGGGATCGGGACCCATTTACATTCTTTCTCTCATACTTGATTCATGTCAAATATTATCTATAGACATTCAAATAACATTTCATTTTTATAATAAGCCGAACAACTTGTTCGAGAGTTGGGAGTTAGTCATCGATCTGGCTTTGATCCCCTATCAGAGTCACCAACCCACATACGAACAAACGTTAGCTCGTTTTTTCTTCTTGGGAGAAATGACTGTAGATAGATAAATT
The DNA here is from genome assembly GCA_034641835.2 of Pinus albicaulis. NCBI lineage: Eukaryota > Viridiplantae > Streptophyta > Pinopsida > Pinales > Pinaceae > Pinus > Pinus albicaulis. The sequence continues at coordinate 1,666,664,208 of CM076578.1, read as the reverse complement.
GGCTTGTTTTTCTGGGGTGGACGTAGCCAAGTGGACCAAGGCAATGGATTGTGAATCCACCACACGCGGGTTCAATTCCCATCGTTCGCCCATAAAAGAAGATAAAAAAAATCGGGCTGGATCCGATTCGTTGTCATTTTCATATTTCATTGAAATAAATTATATCCAGTGGTATAAGGTTATTGGTTGGTTGACACGATCTTTCCAATTATATTTAATCAATATTATATTATATATTCTATTCATTGGGATGAAAAAAAAAAGGGAGAGAGAGGGGGTAACAAAGAAATGAAAAAAAGAAGATCCTGGATAATCAAATTGGAAGAGATACAAAGTTATCAATTTCTATGCAATCCATGGACCAAATCCAATTTGATGAGATTTTTAATTCAAATCCTTTCACACCGGGAGCGCCTTATAAAGCTCTTTGACCCTAGAATTCTCAGTACGTTGCTTTTACGCGATCTACGTAGAAGCAAACCATATTTTTTGGTCAAAGGTATAGTAGTACTTACATTATCGATCCTCATATATCACTTCAATCATAAAAGTAGTATGATTGAGAAAAAAAATTTCTATTCAATGAAACTCTTTCCTATACATAACTTTATGGAACTTGGAAATGAAACTCCAGAAGAATATTTAAAGCCTTTCACTAAAAATTGGTTGATATTTCCACATCTTTTCCTGTCTTTCCAATTGAAAAGATCTTACAATCGATTCATAGAGCATTTTGATCCCATTAGTTTCAATTCAGGATATGGTAGGAACACGAACAAGAAGGATGAGATGATCTCAGAGAATCAAGGACCGAGCGAAATTCATTTGGAAAATAATGAGAAAGATCTCAATTTGAAGATCGACTCGACTCTTAATTCAACCGAAAATGAGTATTGGGAACCTGAAAAAGATCTTTGTGAAGATTCATTTATTGGAAGAGAACAAACAAAAATAGAAATAGAATCGGATTTGTCCTCAAAGTGTTTATCAGAATATTATCCAATTTCTTGGGCGAAAGAATTATTTACAGAAGATCAAAGATATACAGAAGAGAATTCCTTTCCTTTGGAAAGGAAAAGATTCATTGAAAATTTTACAAAATCAATTCGTTATTCTTTTTTTTACATATGGCCAATGGATGAATCGTGTATGGGTGGTCCTAGTGCTACTAAAAAGCCCATTGAGGATTTCAACTTATCCAAAAGGTTATTGAAAAGACAACAAAATGTTTTTTCCCAATATTTAAGGGATTCAAAATCCTATTCATTAATGAATAGGATAGTTGATCTATGGAAGATAAAAACATATTTTGAAATTGAAAATCCTTCCTCAAATTGTGCTATTCCATCAGATCCCGGATGGAATATTCTTAACATATTGCACAACAATTTTCGATCGAAAACAAAAAAAATTGTTCTGGAAATGACAGATCAATTCACTCTATCAATAACTAAGCCTAGTCAGGTTCATGATCAAATTTATTGTAATATTTATTATTACATGAATCCATTATATGAACTCAACAAGAATGGATCGTTGAGATCGGATCGGATCTTCAACCACAGAGAAAAATGTAAGAATCAATCTTTATGGGTCCTACTCAATATTATTGATAAAGCGGATGATTATTTAGATCAAATAATCGACAAACAATTGAGCCAAATCGATTCCAAAAATCGCTTAGAGATAGGAACTCCCTTTAACAATTATATAACTGAAGCTTTGAGTTGGTATGAATCAATTCGGTATAAAATTGCCAGGTATTCGGAAAATTTATTCAATAGATTCTATTTTATAAATAGGTTCAGTCACAATTTAAATTCGAACAAATTGGATAGAAAATGAAAACTTGAATAATGTAACGAAAGATACAATTGATCGGCATTCATCAAGTTGGAAAAAAATTCAGAGAGAATGGTTGAACCATTCTATTATTCGAATGGATAAAAATATAAATCGGAATTTGAATGTGTACAAATGGTCCCATCAGACCGAATACTTTATGAAATATTTGAAACATTTTTTTTTATAAAAAAAACTATTTTCAAAGAGTGTTCGATCTAATTGAATCATGTACTAATACTAATCGAAACAAAATTGGTTGGAAAGATTATTTTCATTTTTTTCAACATAATGTAAAGATATTAAACTCGAACTTCGATATCATATCGAACTTAAATTCTAAGTTCGATATTGTCATTTCTATTTTGGATTCTCACTTGAATAAGCTCAAAAGTATTGATCCTCAACTATTAAAGAAAAATAACTGAGATATAAATGACTTGTTGGATCTAATGGGTACTCTAATCGTTCATTTAAAAAAATTAAAACCCTTTCTTTTTCTTTTGGATGACCATAATCTTTCACAAAGATCGTAATTATTGATTGATGAAGGAACAATTGCACCATTTGTTCCGAATGATATACCGATTAATCCATCGATTATTGACTTCTTTTATAATGAAAAGAATCGCATGGAATCGTTTGATAACACTGATTTTTCGACGATATCCAACGATCGAGAAAATTGGTTGAATCATGTGAAACTATCTGATCAGAGCTCATTGAGAGCTTCTTTTCACGGAGCAAATACGCTCCAATTTTTTGATTATTTGCATCATCCTCGGCCAAATTATAGGAAGAGATTACCTTCTGATATGAAAAGGATTTATATAAAAAGGAAGAATCTTACATATGGACAATTATTTAATCTTTTGCTCATCCACAACAATATATCTTCCTTGCTCATTGGTGAAATAGGACCCGTTCACTTGGAAAAAGAGACTATTTCTTTGATCAAGTCACAAGTATCTAACATATTCTTACCTAAATATTTACAACGAAAATGAAGTGGTGAACAACCGTTTGTATTAATCTATGATTTGTACAGATCCTTCAATTTACTAACTCAATTGAATCCATTCGTTCGTGACAAGAGATATATTTCCTCGATCGAAGAGATTTCTACAACGCCTTTAACAAAAGAACAAATAGTCAATTTGGAAAAAACTTTTTGCCAACCTTTTTTCAATAGATCCGATTCAGAAGAAAATAACTTGGATAAATGCCTTAAAATGGGTTTCAGTTCAAACGTGGGTCTTATTCAAACTCGATCTTATCAAGATGATTTACTATCCGAAATATTTTCCAATAAGAACCAGGAAATGTTTCATCGTATTCAAGATTGGTTTGTAACCAAAAGTTTTAAAAACATAATTGGAAACGAGGGCATAGATGGGAGGAGTACCCTTTCTAATTCATCTAAAGAGGAATAGAAGATTAAACCATCACCGCATTTTCATGAACCTGCTAAAAAACAGGAGATGTATAGGATCTCTCAAATATATAGTATTTTGTCAAAATGGGATTTGTTCAAAACATATATGCCATGGTTTTTTACCTCTGCATGGTGTAAATATCTTGAAAATATGCTTTTATATACTCTTCCAGAGATATTACTACATGGGAGTAATCCATTTGTTTCTATTTTGCAAGATATTGAGCATAATATTATGCTTAAATGGAATATATTGTGGGAACTTTCTCATCCATTATGGGAACCTATCAAATGGAAATTGAGAACGAATCTAACCAATATTTTGAATTTGAGATTCAGAACGACTCTTATAAATAATTTTTTCCATACACCTTTGGAATGATTACCCAACCCTTATTACTTACGATATTTCACTTCGTCAAGTTTACCAGCCCTCTTTTTTAAGGTTATCCCTTTGTGTTTGGTTAGCTATTCTTTTAAGGAGGAACATCCCTTTATGTTTGGTTAGCTATTATTGGTGGAAGGAGGAAGAGCTTAGCCTAGCCCACACTCATTTCTTTTTCAGAGCTCCTACAGGCCCTTTTCATAAGCCTTGATCTTCGTCATACTGGGACCTTGCCTTAGATTATTACCACTATATTCTTTTACCTCTATGTGCAGTTTCCCGATTACTCCCTGAACTTAGAGTTTGGCCATGTATGTTTACAATTCAACTTAGTATTACCGTCTTCCTTATCACATTTGGTTGGACACCTAGGGAGCCTCATTAGGACGATCTCAGGAACATTTACTTTTAGCCCGCTGACAGCCACTTTTGACCTCCAAAGCCGCTTGTTACCCTCTGACCTCAAATCCATCCTCAATGGCCATTTACCTTGCCCCTGTAGGCTCACCCTCAGCATATGAATAGTGAGCCTGAAGGCGGCATTTAGTCGAGCCCCTCACCATATGAATAGTGAGTGACTCCATCCCTACCGGGTCCTAACGGGTCCTACCGGTCCTTGCCCGGTGCAGACAAGCAAGAAATTGCCTTGTATACGATATTCTGAGATTAGGGATCGATTATGAGTATGAGAGCCTAAACCGTAATTACATATATAATAGTTGTCCCCAAACACTTTCTTCACCCTTGTCCCAATCATTGCTAATCACAAGCTCCTAGTCTTTCTGACCTGCTAGAGCTTACCTTGTTCTACCTATACCACTTGCTTCATTCATTAATCGCTTAGGAGTTATCATTATAAACCCGAGATTAGGTGGGATTGGATGGCATTTCACCACCACTTTACCCTTACCTCGATACCGTCACCCCAGGACGATTGGAGGGATTTATCCCATTACCTTTCTCCTAGAAGAAGCAACAAATGGATTGATTAATGAATGGATGGGTTGGATGGAGGGGTGGATGCTGGAATAGTTGTTGAGTAGCCCATAGGACAGTTTACTTTTAGCTTATCTCGTCTTACTCCTGGCCGGATTCCATAAAGCCAGAACTTATTATAGATACATGGCTGGAACCCTAGGACAATGGGGGAGTCCCTCTTCTTATAGTCGAGAGTTCGGCAGGCTCACCCTTTACCACCCTTTCTTTTTATCAGGAAGGCAAGATCAGTACCAGTAGGGGACACACAGTCTTAGACGAATGAAGCCCCAATCATACCCACCCGACATAGACGCTGATCATAGCCAACATAGCAGCACCCTAACAGACATAGCCCACCACGGAGACCACCTACCTGCCTGCCATAGCCCCACACCACGTAGCTGAGCAGAGACAAGAGAATAAACAGGTCATTGCTGATGGCCGCTAGTCGAAGGGAGGTCAAGTTCGACCCAAGTGTTGATGTTGATGCTTAGCTTGTTTCATTTTGAAATCTCCCCATTGAGTGAGGGCTAATATTTCAATCTCCCGTCAAGAGCTAATCAATCTCACGTACCCATCTTTACCAATTAGAGTCCCCATCATTCCCCAGATTCCCAGGATCACCCATTCAATACGCATTAAAGCACTACCCATTCAACTTCTACCCTTTCCACTTTACGATAGATATTATGCTTACATTAGGGACAATTAGCTTTGCTTACCGAGCAAGGTGGTTAAGGTTACTCGATGAGGGAGGAGTACCGCTACTGCTCGATACCCGGGAGCACACAGTAAGTAAGCCGCAGAGCTGAGACACTGGTTCACATAGACATGACTGGTTTGACATATAGATTGACTCCCCCGGTAGTTATAGAGCCAAAAACCCACATCAAGAAGCCCCGCATACACGCCCCCACGCTTTCTGTTCAATCCGCTTTACCACTTTTCGTTCAATACGCAACATCCAACATCTATAATTTAGCATCGCCCCCAGGTTTCCAGGCATGACAGAAGAGGATAAGGCCTTTTGAGCCATACCCCATAGAAGAGGACATACTCCTCATGATACAGTACAGTAAGGTTTCCATGCACAACCCCTGCTGAGCCACCAACTTGCTGCCTTGCCAAAGGTAGGTCTCTTGTTTACTTACGATACATAGAAGATCTAGGCATGTGAACACCTAAAGGACACTGTCATGCCTACCTCTCTATTTCTTTATGCTTGCTCACTTTTTGATTCATCCAACAAATAAGAGAAAATATGTGCCCCCATGTGCCTACGATAAAATCAATAGACAAATGTGTCGCTAGAGTGAGGTGACTAGCTCGTGGGGCATGGATGTGCATTGCTTTCTTTTTCATACTTGCACCCCCCTAGCGAACTAGTGAAGCCAGGGTATTCTTCGATGAACTAGATCTGCTAACAATACAGAGCCTTGGGAATGTGGTTACCCTGGGCTGGGTGGGCTCGACGGAGGGAATAACCAAGCTTATATACAATTATTCACAATAGTGGGTGATGCTTGTTTAGAGGAGGGCATCAGGAAATCAGTTTGGTTTATAATAAAAATCCAGTTTTGGACCCACGATGTCCAAACCCTAATTGGTAGGCCCAACCAAAAAGTCGATAGAGCGCATTTATTATTAGAGTGATTGATTCGATTGATGACACACATAGTTTGAGGCGGGCGGTCCAACGGGCAACAACAAACTCATATAACTACCGGGGGATGACAATAACTATCGCACCAGGAAGAATGTACCGCACTCGCTAGGGCACACCCGACATTGCCAACTCACCTTCACTACTTAGCTCCCACCACGTAGCCATACATATCCCCCTCCAGCATACATACCCCATAGAGCTTACAACAGCATTGCTTATACATAATAGCGTAGAGAATAATACAATATCTAAGGCTAATAGTCTTTATCTTATGGGAAGTCTATACCATATTGCCTTAGGTTTTGCCCAAACACAAAGTTTGCTTGCTTGGAATAGACCCTAGAAAACCTTCAAAGAAATACCTGTGTGAACTACAGCTATATCAGTCTCATTTGGGCTAATTGAGTGGACTACTCAACTGTGGTTCGCTATTTGACACGATACGGACACAGAGTTCACCTCACATAATGACTCACACAAGCAGCACCCGACATTGCCGAAGCCAGGAGTACTCGCCAGGAGTTCTTGCCAAAAGTCTAGCCAGGTTTCCTTTCCGATACCCAGTTGATCGTAGCCAGCAGGTCATAGGAGATCAGTAGTAATTTATGGGTTGAGCTGGAGAGATAGAGATTGATTGATGAGATTGATGGCCCACAGATATATACTGGTACCTATACCCTCGACCCTCTAGCTCTACCGAATACGTGAAGGATATAGAAGTTCAATCCATACCCGAGATAGAAGGTAGGCCCCATCGTTAAAACCTTAAGGCATTGAGCCATGCTTGCATATTGATTGAGCTATGTTTTCGACAGACAATATTGCTTTATCGATTGAATACCTGGTTTGGAGCAGCCACTATGTTTCGTTGGAACGGAATAAAGCTTTAACTCTAAGGTTTAAGAAAGACCTTACTCTACTTACCTTACTCTACTGCTAGTAACTACACTACGGACTACAGTCTATTTAGTCTTCTTAGAGGGGCACGGACACGGACCAATGAGGACTAGCCAGCAGACCTAGCCATAGCAGCCATATGCTGCGGAAGCATAAGTTAAGTTCAACAGAGATGAAAGCAGAACGAACAACCAATGCTACGACAGGTCTAAACTCGCATCTCTACGTCTTAACAATAAAATAAGAAATGAAATGTATGTCTCCTCTCCTCGACCTCGTAACCTCGGCCGAGTTGGGCCTGAAGTCGAGAGTTCAGCAAGCTCACCCTACGGGCCTTATAGTCGAGAGTTCGGCAACTAATGGCTCACCCTAAATGAAAAGAAAAGAAAGAAACAAATTCTTCCTTGTATTAGTCCCTGGTCTTAAGGTCTTGCCCTAAGGTCTTGCTTTAGCTCCCCATGTCAATTAGCCTTAATAGACTAGCTCTACAGAGCTGTGCTTAGCCGGTGCTGTAGTGCAATAATGACTGAACGGAGCTATGGATTCATTCATGGTGATGATTTACTTACGATGCACCTGTGATGGGTATACGCCTCATTTACAACCACCTTTAGCAGCAGGTAGCCAGTAGTACTTGCCTGGTTGATGCTGGTACTTGATCCTAAGATGAGATCCAGGTGTTGAGCACTCGATGATTGGTTTTCAGTCAATCGATCCCAGATGTTGATGCAGTCGAGCCAGGTGTGTTGATCCCAGGTGTTGAGCAATCAATGACAGGTTTTGATTCACTATATTCCGGTATGAGATCCAAGTATTGCCAGCATGGAGGTAGGTGACAATTACCGCAGAGACGATACCGAGGGATAAATGGAGATGCTGCAGAGACGATACACGGGAGAGAAACCCTCCTTCCCAATCATATGACCTCCTGATTTATCTATACCTACTCAACTATCCTGGAGAAGCTGCCCACCCAGAAGAACTAGGGGCCTCACCTCAAGCCTACACATCACAACCGGCCGGGGAACAACTGCACTTTTCAATCACCCAACTCCCAAATGAACAATGTGCTTCTCAAGGGGATATAGTCCACCTGTTATCGAATCACCCACCAACACTTACTTCAGCCAGTAATAGGAATCCGGGGTACAGCAAGCAATAGGATATTGATCCCTACATTGATATCAATTTATGAATTCCTATGGGGATGGTACCACTATGAACTTATGGGTATATTACCTGGATTTCAGAGCAGCCTTGCCAATACTCTTCATCCATTAGAACCCACTCTATTGCTAAGAATATATACCTGCCTTTAAATGAATGCCTGCTAACCTTATAAGTTACCCACCTAGACTTGTTAGCTCTAGACCACTTGCTGAATGAATGCACTTAGTGTGTCGTGCTATTCATCCTTCTATTCTCCGGGCAGGATGGCATGGCATAAAACAACCTTACCCTTATTACCCCTTACTTTAGTGTTTGCTAACTACCCTACCTGAATACCTATACCTGTTAGCCCTGGCTGGACCACTTTCTAATTTCATCCCTGAGGAGGTACCAACTATAGACCCGGGATGCGATGGCATGAAACAACCTTACCCTCGCCTTTACCCTTCCCTTCTTAACCTTCCCCTTATAACCACCGATCCTAGCCATCACCCTATGAACGAACCTTGTCGACCTACCCTTTACCGCTGACACCTTGCCTTCCTTTTACAATCCGCATTCAATTCGTTCAATCCGCACGCAACAGCCCCATTTTCCGAGAGGAGAGGCAGTGATTGATTGGACTTGATTCACTTTATTACGGCTTACGGGAGAGGTGTTCCAACTGACCCAATCTCACGTACCCTTCAAGGGATTCTTCTTTGATTTATTTGAACCAATTGCAGAGATAACATCCTTCGATAGGTGCTCCACGGACAGACGAATGAGACCTAAACAGGAGACCTAAACAAGAGATCTAACTGGGAGGACTAGACCATAACAGCCATATCCCCTCTATGGAAAACACAGCCCTTGATTAACCTCGGCCCTTGAACCTCAACCATCTCTACCACTACAGATACAGAACCTTGGAAATGTTCTTACCTAGGCTAGACACGGAAGGTCTGAAGATGCTTTGCATACGTTAATTCACAATAGGTTGGTTCATACGCCAGTCACATAGCTGATGCCAGAAGGTCATTGTCGATAGCCGCTAGTATATGCCAGGTTCCGATGTTGGTACTTTATCTAGGAGTATTAGTCGATGTTGGTACTCGATGCCAGGTGTAAATCCAGTCGATCCAAGTGTTGAGGCACTCAATGCTTAGCTTTCTTTCTACTTGAATTTATATCACTCCCAATACGATCCAATCTATCACTAACTCATAGAGCACGGGGAGGGACCACAGGATAGAAACTACAGGCGGACCCACAACTCGGAACCTGGGAATAAACATGGTACCTGGGATGGCATACAACCTCCCCATACACCATCCATACCAGCTTGGTGCGTGATGCTTACACATAGCTGCTTTATATACGTTCTCATAAGGATTTGTGATATTGGCATTGATTGATTTGATTGAGCGAGCGATACTGAATTGAAGGGCTTCTTAGATGAGGGCCAATTGGATGACTGACGGGTGGCGTGCATGCAGGACAGGTCTTTCGGGAGAGGCATTGATTGAGCGAACTGATTGGATTGGATTTACTGATGAGTCTTATGATAAGCTGGCCAGTAAGGAGCGGCCAAAGGTGACTAATGAGTCTTCTGAGAGGGGCGTTCCAACTAAACCATATTACGATAAAAGTGTACCCATAATTCACAGACAGACTAATTAGCTCTCTTACTTGATCTTATCTTACGTCCCAAACTCCCAATCTCACGTCCCGATAAGTAGCTCATCTCACGTCCCAATATGAGGGGCCATCTGCAAAGAGGGTAAGAACCTTCGCTTAGTGAGCTATGCTCGGAGTTCAAGGTCGATTAAGCCGTAGAGTCTGTTCTCCGATAAGGTGATAAGCCAAAATAAGAGGGAAAATTGAAAGAACTTCCGATAAGGACGTTCCCTTCCCTTATCTAATCTAGCTAGCATAACCTTATCCATAGCTCATCCATAGCTCAGGTGACTGGCTGTTTGTTGGTTCCTCATTTGCTGATTTGCTTATTATCCTTACCTTTTTTCCCCTTATTCTTTCGATTCGCCGAGTCTCGCTATTAGCCAACAAATGATTATTCGCCGAGACTAAATTGATAGAATTTTGAGTGACATAAAAACAATATTTCATGGTTCTAAGGTTATACCTCCTTTCCTGGCCTTCCTTCCCTGAACTTGTAAATTCAGAAAGAAAGGGTGGCATGGGTAAAAGAGGGATAACAACCCGCATGAAATTTGTCTTCGAGGCTGGCTGGATAGGCATTTATGATTGATTATAGGCTGGGACAGGTAGGTCAAATCTTAAGAAGGAAGGTGAAGAGAACTAGACTATAAAGCTTAAGAAATAAGGGTTGTTTGTTTGGTGCACCTCACACTGATGAAGATTCATCTCTTCTATCTATAAGTGTCCCATTGAAAAGTGTATAGAATAAAACCACCTGGCATTTCTACTGAACATTGGAGTACCAGCATATATATAGTAAATAAACTAGTAGTACTTTAGACAATGACTCTTTCTTATTGGTAATGCTCTCACCACCAATGTATTTCTCACATCGGATGGAAAGGACGTCTAGATGCGGTTCAACTTGGACTAAGGCGACTACTAGGTAGGGACTGACTACTCTGGACAGCAAGCACGGTGGGTCGATAATTGGTGGTCACGTAGAACTCCATCCTGTTAACATAACTGGTTCCACACTAACAACCCCAACCACCTCTAGGGCACAGGGTATATCTAGGCTTATCACGTCCAACTGGTAAGGAGGATTCTCTCCGACGGGTGGTCCCAGAAAACCTAACCTCCTGTCTATGTCTCATGGGTGTTGTTTATTGGTAAGGGTAGGCAAGCTCTGTATCTGCTGCTGCTAAACCCTGTCATTTATGAAACTGAGATTTGGATGTAGTACCAGCATTTGTTGGATCACCTCCTGGCATAAACTACTCCTCCCTCTAGCCTATCCGATACGGATAGCAGAATCAAAGGACTAGGAAGTATACTATAGGCAAAGTGAAACATAGATATGCGAGTATCGAGGCTTTCTGGATGTAACACCAAATGGATCTCCCATGATAACTAATGCATGCTACAAGTTACCACTGAAGGATCCTCCCAGGACTATCATGCTGGACGTGTTACCGAGCCACATAAACATTTGGTTTTTGCTGGACCAAAATATAGGCCTATTGAATAGACCTGGACAACCCGCGCATAGAGGTCTTTACTAAATAGGTCTGGACACTTACTGGAGGTCTGGAACCTTAGGTCTGGGGCATATACGTGAACATGAAGACGTGGTCGTTATTCCGTGGGTAGTAGATATGCGAGATCATAGAGAATATTTTTATTCTTCCCCTTGTTGATGCCCCCATTGAACACAATAGGACTAGTTAAATTGTGTAGTATGTAGAGTAAGCTGTAGCTGCCCACTTGCACTAGAAATAATGGAAATAGGTGTTTCTTATTCCCCTTCCGGCTGACACTATAAGACATCCATCGAATATGCACGTCTTTATTTTGAAAATTGATAATGGACAAGTTAAACCATTCCCGAGGTACGAGGGAATGCACCGAAGGGTCGTATAGATGCTAGTATCGGCTGTACAGCAAGGGATAACTTCAAGGGGTGGGTAGTGCTGTTGTGAAAGCCTGTTGAGCTAGCTATCCTGGGTGCAAGGCAAGGGCATGATACCTAGCCAGATAGAAACTCCCAGAAATGGCATTATGAAATGGCATTCTAACAAAATAAGAAAGCCAGTAAGCTAAGGCAAAATAAGGGCAAGAGTAACTAGTACTGTCTAGAGGAGGCCATAGGCTATAGAGCCATGGACTGCCTAAGACTAATAAGTGCCCATTAGTAGAGCTAAGGCTATTGCTCATACCTCTTAAGGTTGCTTGAACTATCGATTTTTATTAGAATGGAGACTTCAAACACGGACTGAAGTTCTTACCATATAGGTAGAGCTATGGAAGTATGAAGTTGTCATATTGTTCAACCAACAAACATGCATGCATAGTGGCTGCCCCGATCAAACCTGCTGAGGCCGTTGAGAACTCCAATAATGTCTGGTAGGTAATGTAATAAAGAAAGTAGTGTACTTATCTAGCGTAGATATGTGCAAGTTCAACGTAGATATGACTGCTGTATGGTATGGCAAGAGCCCCCACAATGTGATGGCATACTACTGCTCTTGTATTACCGGCTAGAAATGACCTTCTGGTTGGGCACTTCAAATCCTGCCTTTGCTCTTTGTTCTCCCCCGGAGGGCACTCATGCGGATGTGGAAAACCCTCCCCACTTACTAACCCCAAGGAATACTCATGCTGGATGTAGTAATGCCCTAGCGGTAGTAACTGTTACCGTACCGTACCATACCGTACCGTGTCCCGTACCGTACCTTGACGATTCACTAACTATCGGCCTAACTAACCTCACACTAACCTAACCTAGTGTGTCAACCCCTATGCGGTAGTGGAACCTCATCTCCTATGCGGTAGTGGAACCTCATGGTGCTATTATCTCGGTAGTGGGAACATCCCAATCTAACATCTCGGTATATGGTGTCCTTTAAACTAACATAGAGGACCATGGAATGATAGTTCAAAATAATGGCAGGTATTGAACGTATACATGTGTTATTATTGGCTGGTATGGCAAGGGGGACCAGACTAATGTAACTGGCTATGAAAACCGGCTATAATGAGCAGACACTTTACTTACAATGGCCAAGTGAAACGTAGAAATGTGAGTAGTATCATAGACTAGGGGACTATGCCAAGGAACTATCAGCAATGTCAACTTGAAATGAGTGGAAATGACCTTCAAGCACTGATTAGTTGCACTGTAGCTGACTATGGCTTTGAATTCCTGCACTAACATAGGTTTATGCACGTAGTACATAGTAGCTGTTGAATCCATAACGTCCTCATGCTGCATGTGTAAGCCTCACATATTCCTTCCACGGGCTCATCTGAGAGGTGGTTGGTTTCATCGGACCCTTAAAGAGGTCGTGACAAGGAAAAAAGCCAAATGATAAGGGCCCGGAGGGGGTTAGGTACGAACCCGCTCGACCGACAGGGAGAGGGCGCGAAATATGAGGTACGAGGGTTAGGTTTTTCAATCTGTCCCACCCGAACCAAAACATATGGATTCAGCGGGTTGTTTATTTAGGGAGTTGCATAGTATAACCTATTCAAACAGCAAGGACGTATGATGACCTTACCTGAGCTATGCGTAAGTGACCCATTCGAAACTTATAGACTTATCTGATCTATACCGCTTACTTACTGGATATATTCCGGAACTTTCTGGATCTCACCCAGCCCTGGACTGATCGAATATCTCACCCACTATAAACTTTTATGGATCTATTCCGCTCTACTTACTGAGTCAAATCGCGGCGCCACACTTATTGGATAGATATTCCAGCACTTATTGATTGAATCGCAACACCACAAATTTGGTTGGCGGCACTTTACTGGATCTATCAAGATGAGATCCTACTTGCGATTTGATGCCGCGTAATAACGTCTAAGCCCACAGTCAACATATTCAGAGCCCGAACAGGAGATCCAGGAACACCAATACTGATCATGGCATAGGTAAAAGGTAACGAGGAAGCAAGCCCCCCCATCTTGCGCATATCTTGCTCATCCGACATGGCATGAATCACTGGACCTGCACTCAAGAATAGTAATGCTTTTAAAAAAGCGTGATTCATTACAGGTTGATTCTGCGATATCCGAACCATTTCGTTAGGGGACCCTACCTCCTGGAATTCATCAAAATGGTGACCCCATCTGCTGGCATGTGATGTTTGGACATAGAATCGAGTCCTTGTACTGGTCTCTTATTCTACGACGATAGGGACGTTAAGTGACTCGCCTCCAAAAAGGCGAGGGACGATTGCTTCCATGACTGCCCCTACATCGAAAACCTTATCCATTAGCTTCTCAGGGAATAGGTGTTGTAGCTTCAACTCCCCCATGTGGCAGGGATGGGACATTAGTTAGTTCTGGAAAGGTGGGCAAGGGGTCTGACACATAGACCCAGATTGATGTGCTTCATGCATCTCAGAGTTTGGGAGGTAGTTCAGGGGTAAGGGTGGCACAGGGGACCTTTAGGAATGCTACGATACTTAGCTCACAACCAGTGTGGGATTCTGACTTTGGACTTATGGGAACCTCAAGGGGATATATTACTTTGTAATCTTCTATTGTAGGTGTCAATGTTCAGGTTCAAGGTATGGATGTTGATGAAGGTTGGCAAGTGAAGTCCAATAAGAGGAAGGGGACATCATCCCCTCTTACATTCATAAAGCCTCATAGAATAGTGATTCATGGTGTTATTTTGATTTGACTCATGATAGCTTAAAGGATAGGCTCCTCGATTGCACTCGTAGGCAAGGTTCAGGTACGATACGATTGGGTCAGGCTTCGCCTTTGGTCAGTCTTATATATATCCTTTCAAATACCATCGAGATGCTTATATATAATGGATCAAGACTTAACGATCGAGCATGCATATATAAGGTATGGCTCTATATACGTGATAAAAAAGGGACAGTCTTTATAGGTATCCTTGCTCTCTCTGGGGAATTAAAGACATAACTCCACTATTTTATCATGCTTTAAGAGTCATTCCGCGGGAGAGGGCTAATTTCACAACACACTAGGATTCTCTGGGAGCTTTACTTATATATAGAGGGAATAGATTATTGAATTGTAAGAATAGGTATTAGGTATTCTATAGGGAGGGAATATTATTGCTCCTCTTCATATTCTTTTGTCTTCTCTCTATTAGTAGGTAGTAGGATCTATTCTTTCAGTAATTGTTTCTATTGTTGACAAACTATTACTATTGTTGAATTACAATGATATTAGACTTTAACTCATACTTTTCATATATTACACTAGCCTTAGACTCTACTTATACTACCGTGCGGAACTACAACTATACTACTTGAACGAAACTTATATCCTCAATCTACTAGACTTCACTTTATAGCTTAACCAAGCTTACTAGTTATTATTAGACACAACTATGAAAAAATCATCAGGGGTCAGGATAGAACCTCAACTACTCACCTACTTTAGATATCTTCTTCAAACAGCAGACCTCCATCAACTCTAGGAATAAATACTACCTGGCCAACACTATCATCTCGTCCTATCACAAATCAACAATAACTGCAGCCTATTACAGAACACCGAGGGCTGAACCGAAACAACTATTCTCATTAGGCAAAGTAACAATAAGTCTACCTGCTCAACAGGGAAACAAGGTGACTAGCACTAAGCAACCTCACTCTATCAAGGCGAGGACAAGGATAATACCCTCATACTAGCAGATTGATTTGGTCACGTAACCTAAATAAGATACTTGTACTACCAGGTCTAACACAGAGATTTGGAAAGAGAATGTGGAACAACCGCCCTACTCAATTAGATACTTGCAGCCAGTATATATGACTTTTATACACTTATACCGGAACCAAGAGCTATTTCATGATTAGAAGCAGAACCATTAGGAACAAAACAACGGATACGGGAGGAGGAGTCTATTTATCTAAGTGCCACCTGCTATTGAACTAGTCAGAACATATGGTATCATCATGCCCCAAATACTACCTATTCACGTACCCACCTTTGACACCCGTTCCTCCACATTTGATACGTGACCCATACATAGTTGAACCGTTCCCATCTCACTAAGGTTTATAAGAAGGCTGTATTGGAAAATTTATACCTTGGATCATATCAGGTGGAATTAGGCAATCAATCTTCCATTTTACACCTTTCGAACGTACTCATTCATAAGGCCCGGAGGGACTCGGCCGAGGTTACGAGGTCGAGGAAGCGACATTAGTCAAATCAGGACCGGGACATTCTAGATAATACTTCTCAATCTCCACGGAGCTACACTACTGTCTACGCTAGCTACTCGGTAAATAATAAACACTACTAAGCACTACCCGCAACTAAGCACTACTAAGTACACTACCTAACCAAATCTGAACCCAGCAGAAACTAACCAACCAATCTACGGAGACCAGAAAGACCAAGCTCTCTATTCAAGCAGTGAACAGGTCAAGGTGTACGCACAGTAAATTAGATTTATGAGAAAGCTTAGGTTATAAAGATTATCACCCTACCAACTACCACAAACAATTCTAGCTACTTATGCCACCATTATCACTTACTCCTATGCAGTCACAACTTGCTTCTAGCCACTAAACAATTCTAGGTTGCCACACCTATCTTTATAGGGATTCCCTTACAGACTCCATCATATGCTCGATCTACCATTTGTGTGCCTTTGCATTAGCCTCTATCATACCCTATTGTAGTCCTATATGGGTTACCACCACAAGTCCATTCATTAACTACTATTATTATAGCTTTAACCTTATTAGTTACACCTTAACATACCATAGAGGGGTATCCCACATCATATGCATAGGCTCCACCATTCTAGCCTACCATCCTTTATAAGATAGTGATTGGTGTCTTATAACAGCCTACCATACCATATAATAAAACCCCTGTTTAGCAACCATTGATGGTCCCACCATGTCAGTTGTAGCCCACATAGTCTCAAAAATTACCCCCAATATATAGCATACTTTAGCAACCATAGTCCATACTAGTATCTAAGGATCCTTTCCAATCCTTATTGAATAAGTTATATACCATCATCACCTAGTCATAGTAACAAAACGTCTAAACATAGACGCCTCCTGTCCCACAAAGGCAACACACTTTACAACAACAACTACCACCTACTACTTAACCTATTAGCACTCTTATCATATAGCTTGCTCCTACTTCTAAACCTCTCTATTAGCTTGGGACGATCCCATAATTGGTTCAACATATCCTATCACATTAGACATAATAAGTCCCACTATACTATCATGTGTTCTTAAAAAACTAGGGGACTATACCACGCTTGCCAATCTACACTCCTACATCACAACCCATGTTGTAGCCACAATTGGGTCACATTACTAGATAATATTTCCAATCCCCCCCTTATTATTCATATTATTTGGAACAGGGTGCTGAAGAGCCTGCTGACCAGACTCTCGGGCCCACTCCATGGCCTTCTAGGCCGAGATCACTGTGTTCATAATAAACCGACCCTGCACAAAACCTATATGCTCCTGTCGAACAACCGTCCTGGACACAGAGCGGATACAAAGAGCCACTGCTTTAGCCGGGATTTGATAAGCAACACTGAGCAAGGTAATAGGCCTCCAACCCCGAATGGTATCCCTAGCCGCATTCTTCGGAATAACCTTGATAAGACCCTGGTTAAGAGATTCGGTTCAAACTCCAGAGGATGCGCAAAGATAACTTATCTCCTTCCACTACCAATATCCTTCCTTAAGTAACTGCATGACCTGTATGTCCTTGCAATACCTTTATGTCTTTCCTTCCAACCCAACCTGTCTTTCCTTCCAACCAACTCGGGAATGGAACGCTATCTTTCCTTGCAACAATGGAAGGTGCCTTTCTTTCTTTCCTTAACCCAGCGAAGCTCTTACTGTTTTGTACCCAGCTCAACCACGGTACTGTGATCAGCCTATTGCTGTGATCAGTGCAACCACGGGATTACGTTTCTGTACGGTGCCTTTGCTCAACCACGGGAATGGTGCGTTTCTGTTCTGTTTCTTTTTGTTAGGCGAGCGCTACAATCAATAAGTGGGTACGCCGGGCGAGTGACATTGGGTAGGCGGGGGAAACCTTGCCCAAGCGGGTCAAAACCTGACCTGATATTTGACCGTTGGACCGAATAGAATCTAATATGCCCGTTGTTTCACCTCCAGCTTTTCTACAACGGTATGGTCCCATCGTTTCTGTTTATTAGTCCCCGTCCAGTTCCCCTCACCTCCGTAATAGATATTGCTGAGTGAGTTATTTAGGAAATACTCCATCCCAATTCCAATCTCAAATCATCCGTGGACTTAAAACAAAACCAAACTATATATTATGCGGAGTCCTCGTGCGGTAAACCGTGTATCTTATAGATATATTAACTTCACATAGTGTCAGTGTTTCCTCGTTATGTCTATACCGCTTCTACGGTTGGAATCATTTCGAAGAAGAGACTATGGCCAATATATATTCGGGGAGGGAGGTATGCAAGCACATTCCTTTTTTATATGCTCCGAATTCGCGGGAGATAGCATGCATACATATTAAAGTATATTATATTCAAGCAAGCAGGGTATCCATCCATTGTATGCCCGTTACTCTCAGGTATCATTGCTCGGACAACCTACCTATTAGTCCATGAACTGAGATAGTGAGTTCAACAACATGAGAAGGATGCAGAACCATATCCTATAGAGATGCTTTCAGACTTCACCCCGGTATGGTATTGAAACGCATGGAGGCAAGGCAGGGATTTATTACACCTATCTATTGAAATCAATCCTGGCGGAGTACTACCAGAATTAGATTTCAATATTGATTGATATCCTTCTACCCCAATTAGATATCGTGCAACTCTTAAGTGATTGCTTCTTTCATCAGCTTGTGGGGGTTGGTTGGCTTTTTCATAGGGTATGGTATGACAATAAGGGCGTCGTTTAATATGGGGAGGTAACTTAACACTCAGTTTCCAAGTGCTTGGCTTTTCATCACTTGGTCTTCGCCTTGGCTGGCCTCCAGCAAGCAGGCAGGGTTCATTCACTCACCTACCCCACTTTATCTACATATAGTTTGAATGCGGAGTAGGGCCTCAAAGAACAAGGTTCCCAGGTCCTATTGATAAAATAAAAGTGTTCCCGAGGCCCCTATCTATCTATATATCTTGGTTTTTTTTCATGTTATCGATCACGGATCCACTAATTGACTAATCGATCGATCAATATAGCAGCACAAAGCCTTTGAAACATGTCCACTAGCATAACCTTAAGCACTAGTTCCAGCAGCAGCACTAGCAGTTCCATACCCAGTCCCAGATCCTCCAGTCGATCCAGCCATTGATTCAGTGGACTGAGTGGAAGCAGCACCAATTGACCTTGAATCAATAGATCCAGTCGTATAAGCATTTGATTCTGTCGTTTCAGAGCTAGCTTACCTTGACCTTGTTGAGTCAGTAGCTTATCCAGTACCCGCAGCTTACCCCTGCTCAGTTCCAGATTCACCAGCACCCCTAGCAGTAGTTTAAGTAGCTCCAATAGCAAAGACAGTAGCTTCCCCTCGTACAGATCCAAATCCATACGCAGTAGCAGCACCAGTAGTTTACCCATAAGCATAGCTAGTTCCAGGTCCAGCAGCAGCTTCAGTAGCACCAATTGCAGAGCTTACAGATGTAGATACAGATCCAGTCCCATAGCCCACACGGTCTCTTTTATTATCCCTATCACAGCCTCCCTTCGCTCAGTGCCGCAGCTAATTATTATTATACCTAAAGACGCGATATATAAGTTGATGAAAGAAGCAGTCTCCTCGCAGTAGATTCAGAAGTCGACTGACCAGTTGCTTTCGATGATGAAACAGTTGATTCCGTAGTTGGCAGTCTTGAACGATTATTCATTGAGTCGCAGAAGCAGCAGCTAGAGCACATTTAGCATCCTATCTAATTCCAGTTCCAAATCTAGTTGTTTCATATCTAGTTTACTAATAACCAATAGTCAACTAAGAGCAATACACATATATCTATATACCATGCATTATCACAATTACTCTGCATCGTTCTATAAAGAATTGGTCTATCTCTCTTAAGGGAGGATCAATCTCAATATGCATTATCATCGACAAGCATGCATCACCACAACCAACTAATCCAATCTACCTATCACAACTCAGGCTAATTCATTTATCAAACTACCAAGAACAACAAGAGGAAATCCAATGAACAATCTATATATTATCAATCCGATAACACATGTTTCAGTCAAATAGCCAGTTGGGGCTAGGCTATAGGAAGGATGCTATTTATTATAATAAGGATCATGTGGAGGTGGCTCTGTCTTAACCGTATGGAGGACATCGTGGTTAGTACCAAAGGCATCTATAGCCTCAACAGGATAACCCTCTTCCTCGTGTGGTCAAAGAGTAATAGGATGAGATAAAGGTGGAGGCAATAGAGGATAAGATACTCATTTGGCCTTGGGATCATAAGACTCCTTGGTGTGAATGTTAGTTTACATTGCTTTGTCAAATGAAGTTCAAAATTACCACGCGTGACTTATCATCATCAAAGAGAGGCATGGAAGGATGCAAAAAAGGGAAGGAAGACATACGAGGTGGGTCTCCTGGCAAGATCTGAAAGGGGTATATAGGCATGCAACGAGTGTCACTCGGTGTGGGATATGCAAGGTTAATGGAGGTTACATGCTTACCTATGATCGGCCTAGATCATCTAATGAAGTAGAGAAGAGCATCATAGCTAGGGGCACTAGTAGCTATGGTGTTAGGATCTATCAGGCAATACTCACTAGGCTCATTAGGTCAAAAGAGAGTTTAACAACTAGCTCATCTTTGGTCAAAGGTCCGTGGATCTGTTGTTCCATATCATTGAAAAAAAGAAGTGCATCAATGGAGGAGCTAAAGTCCTAGTCTTATGAAATGGCCTTGCCCTTATATAAAATAATAACGAAGGGAGGCATCTAGTAAGGGACTAGTAGTGGGAGGTTAGCTAATCGAATTCTATGATGCTGAAGTATAGTGTTATATAAGTGGCACTTAAATGGATGACATAGGGGTAGACACAGTGGTAGACTATGCATGCTATGTGTTAGGAGGGGTGAGAGATGGGATAAGGCTACAATCATCTATTTTGGTAGCAGAGGACCTAGCTAGACAATGTGAGAGTGGGTCTGGGTCATCGGGGATAACATACACCTATCTCTCGTGTAATAACTTAACATAGTAGTAAAGAGTGGAGGGGATGGTGTGTATGTAGTGGAGCCAAAAACACCCCAATAGGATGTTGAAATCCGTAGGCCTATCTATAACTAGGCATGGAGTGATCAAGGTAACCAAGCCTATAGTAATAGGAATCTTTATCTAGCCAACGGGAATTGTCTCGTGTGAATAAAATGCCTTGCAAGTACTCTTGGTGATTTGGATATCATCATGGGTATAATGCATATTAAGTAGGGTGTCATAAGAGATCATGTTAACACTAGAACTATAATAAACCATGACACGCTTAATGGAGCATGGACCCAAAACGCACTTTATAAAGAAAATAGGGTCACGAGTAGTCAGAAGATCAT